>ML784756.1:812245-850882 GCA_009831015.1 Picea engelmannii | reverse complement strand
TATTTAATTATAATTTTAAATTGCCTTAACCCCTCTCCCTAACTATAAATAAGATCCTACCCTCTAGCATTCTATTACACTCACTCACTCCTCACTCTCCTATTTGTTGCGGCCACCTCAGTTGTTCTCTCTTGATGATGGTGCAACCTCCTTTTTGGACTATCTTTTCAGATCTGATTTTTGTTTTGTTGGTGCAGCCTCTCCATTTCATGTAACAGTTTTAGATCTGATTTTTGTTTATTGGTGTGGCCTCTCTATTTGATGTAACAGTTTTAGATCTGAGTTTTGTTGGTGCAGCCTCTCCATTTGATGTAACAGTTTCAGATCTAAGTTTGTTGGTGCAACCTCCCCATTTGGTGTAACAGTTCCAGATTTGAGTTTTGTATTGGTCTTAGTATTGGTTTGGTCTTGGTATTGGTTGGGTATTGGTATTGGTTGGAGTTTTTATCCATTGCTTCTTTCTTTTCAGTTATGGAGGGTTTGATATATATATGGACCATTTTTATGGAGGGTTTTCTTGTTTGATATGGAGAGTTTTTTTGTCTCAGTTTTTGGAGTTCTTGTTGTCCCTTCTTGTGGGGGTACCTGGTTTTGTTTTATCAGCTATGGTAAATACCTTGTTGTCCCTTCTTGTGAATTACTTGTTGCAGTTGTCTTGTGATGGTCTATACTTTGGAAAAATTGTTCCTAAGTCCTTATGATAGAGATCAAACCCTAGAGGTTTGATCCATGAACCTAAAACTATTTCTGAGCATATTATAAAGGTTTTCATCCACACATGTGACATGTACATCTTTCTTAGATCAAGAGGTAAGATTGATGTTTGTCTTTTCACTCAGAAATTTTATTTATACTCAGAACTTAATTTAGATCTGTTTATTTCTTTTCTCATATATGTCGATCTTGTGAACAGAAAAATAAAAAGGCATTATTTGTTTCTATTTTTCCCTAATTCTAACAATTTTGCTATGACTTTGACGAAGGGCACACTACTCTAGGAAGCCTCCTCACACCTTCTTGTGACCATTCTTCTTTCTATTCTTAGCCTATACCAAACATCACTAAACAACACAATGCCTGGAATCATACTAAGCTCTCTACTACTAAGCTCTTGTTATGGAAACTACGTGATATGGCACTCAAGGCATAACTCGTATCTACAACTTATCAAACTCACTATGAAGATTTTGTATATTTAGAGTGGTATCATTATTAAGAAGATACAGTATTAATATTAAGACTAACTGGCTTATTACTTGTATTATATCAATCTTATTGAGGCCATGACATCAACTATTAACTATAATCTAATCCATATTGAATCTAATCACATTGATTATGGATATTGTGTGTTCAATTCAGACTAACATGACGTGTCTAATTCAGAGAAGTATTGTGATTTGAATAAAGATTTAACATGACTAATAAGTATTGATCTGTTTTTTTTTAACTATGCGTCTACTGGTATGATTACATAATTATATCTATGATTTCCATTGCTTATGATGAATCTGTTTATATGGTGAGTAATACAAGCCCATTCTTTATCTATGATAGTATCATTACCCTTATAAATATAACATGTAAGATATTACGGTAATAAGGTAACCATTACTTATGCATGGACTAGTAATACATGTATAGCCTTATTTACTCCTATTGTGTGATGTATGTACCCGATGAGTGCAATGAATATGGAATAAAGGGGCATTCCATTACCACATATAGGTGAATGGAAATAAGCTTACATCATATGTGTACAAATCTCCTTGTATCTCATATGTAGAAACACAAGTAAATCCCAGGAATCACTTTTATTACCATAAGTTGATAGGTATGAATATGGTATGATCATAGCAGTATGAGTTCCACCTTCTTGAATAGGGATAGATCATTAAATGTATATATAAAGGGCATAGATTATGTGAAATAAGCATGTCATATATAACTGATATGGAACCAATGAAATCTATAAGTGATATGTTGAACCTTAGGTATTATGTGTAATTATTCATATAGGTCAGATTGTATTACATGGATTTCGTTGTAATCACCTAATATTGGTACAACTATAATACAAAGAAGAGTGTAATATCCATAGTAATAACCATAACTAAGCTATCATAATAAGTAGTGTTTACTATCGTATTCAACGTATAGGTTGTGTATACCAATACATATCACATACTCGTATCGATTACTATGATTCCCAGCTTAACTACAGTATAAGCATTACTATTAACTTATGTAATTGATTATGGATAAACACATAGGGTTAAGCTCAGCACCACATATAAGTTTATCACATTGTTATGATATGAAAGTTGTGAAGTAAGGCCATGGAAACTTATGATCTTATATCGAGTAATCAGATAGGAGAAAAGTATATATATGGGTTTCATTACCTTATCATAGGTAACTGGTAGAGATAATGGTATAAGTATTATCATATTCATTAACTCGATATAACAAGGGTAACATAACACATGTATGGGCTTATCATATGTATTAGTCCATATTCAATGATTACACATATTTGTATTAGTATCACTAAACAATTTATTCACTATATACAATTATTAGGATGATACAAGGGAATTATTTCATTTTAAAATTTTCTAGTTGCAAAATTTAAAAATATCAAAAAAATAAAAATAAATTGACATTTATTTTTATTTTTAAATACCTTCAAGACGTCAGAATTGCGACGTTTGGTAACATCGCTCATATGGCACATACATCAGAGATATATAGTGTGTCGTTGGTTGAACGACGTTACTATAAGTCAGAATTGTGATGTATGGTAACGTCGCTCCTATGGCACCAACGTTGGCGATATATAGCTTATCGTCAGTTGAGTGACATTGCTATAAGTCGAAATTGCGATGTATGGCAACGTTGATCCCATGGCACATACGTCGGAGATATATAGTGTTTCGTCGGTTGAGCAACGTTACTATAAGTCAGAATTGCGACATGTGGTAACGTTGCTCCTATGGCATCCACGTAATGAAGACCGACAAAATTGGATGTCGAAATTTCGATGTCTTTGACGTTGTTGTAGTGACGGCTATATGGGGTTTGGATAGCCAAATCTGAGATGACACATGTCTGCATAAAATGTCGCAATAGAGACGATATATATGTCGTCGGAAAAGTGATGTCATGTGAAACAACATTTGAGGGGGTTTGTTGTTTGTCATTGTCTCGACAAACAAAAGTGGAAATTGCGTCGAACGTGCTGTCAGAATTTGACCCAAATGTACTAGTGTGCACCATCAGACCCCCTTTCTAATAGCCTCTAAATTTTCCCGGAATCCCTATACTCCCACATGTATCTATGTAGCTTGAGCCTCCTGCCAATGATGGTTGGAAATAAATTGTCAACCGACCTGCTTCACATCATAGTAGTTGGCCCACCATCTCACTACCATTACCATCACCACCTCCAGTCAATCCAAATGCACAAGCCACCCATGCTTCCTCTCCAGTGAAATATTCCCATGCGAGCAAGAGATTGAAGATCATCATTATGCAACTTGTACTTGACAAAGTAAAAGTGGTGGCCTCCCCTTTTAGCCCATCCATTGATTCCTCTAAATCTGTATCTTCTCACCTCAACTTGAAAGACGATTGTTCCCATGTAATTAGTGCCATACATCCCAAAGAGTCTAATCAACCGGGGGATATTTCATAAAATTTTAAGGGAGATAGCAAAAAGAAAAGAAAATATGCATCTCCAAACATCAATTATGGTTTTTAAGTATTGTTTTTATGATTTCCAGTGATAAGTACAGTTTTAATGGTTTTCGGCATGTTTTGGAAAACAAGTATCATTTTTGGATAGAGTATTATTTTGGATATTTCTATGGATAATGTGGATATATATATTATTTTTGGGATATGATTTAAATTATTAATGATATTTAAATATTCGGTTTAGAATTCCACGGGAGTTACAAGGGTGTCCTATAGTCTAAGTGATTATTGGTTGGGATTTATTTTTGATGATTAAAAGGAAGAAATGATGGGAGTCACAAGGGGTCCCACATATTTTAGTTATTATTAATTAAGACCCTTAATTTGTCCTAAACTAATTTTTTAAGTTAATTTGACTTAACTAACAAAAAGTAGTTGAACTACTTCAACTCATTGGGAAAAGAATAAAATCCCAATTGAATGAAGACACAAAGGGGGGAGAATAGAAGGAGAAAACAAGACTAAGGTTTTCTCTTTAGTTACATGAGATAGTTTCACTTTTCATTCATTTTTGAGTTTATTCAAAGCATAATCCTCTTGATGATAGAAGGGTCTTATTGAAGGCAGTGGGATTCAAAGAATTATACCTTTCAACATCTTGTTTCAAAGGTGTTTGATTCATTCTTGATAGTCTTTGTACTCTTGTTTGTTATGAATTGATTTTCATAGTTGATAAAGAATATTTTGCAGAGTCAAGTGGCAGCATGTTGTGGCAAGTCGATTCAAGTCATTATATTTCAGTTTTATTTCAATGTCAAGGTCTTTTTGTATGGTTCCCATCAGAGATCTCTAAATCTGACTTTGGTCCCTACCCTCACGGGGGTTTGTTAAAGAGACATACAGTTTTTTGTATCTCAGAATTGAATAAAATCGACCTACGCGTACAAGTGATGATCCAAAATAAGGATTCGATGCTCACTGCCCCGTTGTTGGCTATATAAAACGAAATTATAGGCTATATAAAGAAACAAGGATAGGGCTAGGAAGGAATGGAAACAATGCAGCAAGAAAAGATGTTGACATATAGTTTATTGTCCTGTCTCATATTTATGTTTATTGACTTGGTTCTTCATTTTCATTTATGTCTCCATGTCTATTATAAATTGTAAAATCTGTATACACATAGCTTGTATAAATTTTAGTTGATTTATGTTGTTTCAAATTTATGTTGTAAAATCATCCTCGATCCTCTGTAATTAATACTCGTGGATTGGGTAAATGTTTTGAGGCTATAAACCCCAAGTAACATTCCCAACTTTTTTTTCCTAGCCAGAAAAGATCTGAAAATGATTGAGTAAGGTTTTCCATACATTTTCCTCAACATTAGGGTCTACCTTGACACCTTCATGAGATACAATATGACCCAAATACTCTACCTCCTTCACCCCAAAGAAAAATTTGGACCATTTGGAATATAGTTGTTGTTTATTTAGTAGTTGTAGCACCCTTTCAACATGTCGAACATGATCTTCCCAATATTTGATATAGATTATTATATAATCAAAAAATACGAACACAAATTTTTGAAGGAAGGTCTTGAAAATGGAATTCAACAACCCTTGGAATGTGGAAGGTGCATTCGTAAGGCCAAAAGGCATGACCAAAAATTCATAACAGCCTTCATGAGTTTCGAATGTTTCTTTTTGGATATCTTGTTCCTTCATTCTAATCTGATGATACCTTGAATGGAGATCCAACTTTGTGAAGTAGATTGCCCCATGTAGTTCATGTTGATATTATGGTAGTTGCGAGAGGTATTTACCTCCACGTGTAAACCTGACGAGAATAGAATATTCTGGGAAGTAAGAAGAAACCCTAATTAGTTGGATAATAACCCTACAAGACAAGTCAACTCAAGAGGATAATTTGCATTAGGTTATTAGCCTCCAAGAGAAGAATTCAGCTAAAGGAAATATTATATACTAAGTAAATTAGCACTCAGAATCAGAAGTTGTCCCAGGCAGTCTGCCAGAATTAGTATAAATACAGGAGGCCAATCTTCATTCTGGCAAGCATTCTTAGAACTGCAAAAGCAGCACTTGTGCACACCGCAGTTGGCCAGGTTGTGCATAAGTTTGGAGGAGAGTTGTTGTTGCAGCCGCTGCAATTAGAAAATTTCGGTTTTGGCTTAGACTATCTCTTGGTTATGGTTTGGGACTCTCTGATCAGCTCTTGTTACTCATTCTTGGTGCACTATCCTTGGAGAAAGGTGTGCCACCTTTGTTTGGCTATCCAGTCTAGGGTTTTCTTCCGGAATGATTCTCTGTCAAGGTTAAGGTGCTCAAGGGTGGCTTCGGCTTATGGTTGGGTGACAATAGTGATATTATCTATGGTTAAATGAGCACATCCATTATATTCTAAAAGGTTATGGGCCCACACTATCTTTAGACGGTCTAACCGCTAGAAGATAGATTGGGAGGATTTGCTCAGTTGAAGTTGCAGTTGAAACCAGTCTTTGTTGCAGCAACGAAACCCTAACCCTCTCTTTGAGGCACTTTAAGTGAAGATATTGACCTGATTTCTGGATAGACTAGTGTGCCCTATCCTAGCACATCTCCTAGTACTCTCAACAAGCTAAGATGTCAAGTTTGAGTTTTTGGTCAAATCTAGGGTTGACCAAGTCAAAGCAGCCATGACTTACTCTATGAAGTTAGAAAACAAGTTAGAAGGGGCTTCTAACTTCAGAGCATGGAAGACAAGGATTGATCTCATCCTTTCCAAGAATAAAGTGTTGGATATCATGAAAGGAAAGATTATGGAACCAGAGTTTGAAGAAGGAAAAGAGAAGGAATCGCAGAACGTTGCAGTTATGGAGAAGCTCAAAGACAATGACATAAATTCCATGAGTATCATAGTGGATTATATAAAATACCACTTGATACCCTATATCTCCCATCTTGATTCATCTAAGAAGATGTACGATGCCCTAACAAACCTTTTCTTAGTCAGAAGCATTGGACAAGTAATGAGTCTGAAGAATGAGCTCTGTGACATGAATATGAATGATGATGACACCATCACATCATACTTTGTGAGAATCTCTCAGTTAAGCGATCAACTACAAGCTATTGAAGAAATCATTTCAGAGAAGGAACTGGTAAATATAGTACTCAACGGTCTTCCCAAGACATGGGATGCATTTGCCGCAAGCATGAACACAAGGAAGGAGTATACTACATTTGAAGAACTTTGGACTTGTTGTGCACAAGAAAAATCAAGGATTGGTGCAAAAGAGAAACCTCAAAAGAAATACGATGATCAAGCCTTAACAACAAGATTCAAGAATTTCAGGAACAAAATGAAGTTTGGCTCAAGGAAAAAGCCAAATCAAGAGAAATATATGTCGCAAAAACAATGCTTCAACTGTCTAAAATATGGTCACTACAAGAATCATTGTCTCGAGCTAAAGAAAATGAAGGAGACACATGAAGCATCAATTGTCGAAGAAAATGAATCCTCAAAGAAGACCAAGCAGGATAAAACAGACTTCTTCTTCTAAGACAAGGTAACAATATTTTTCTTGTACATACCATGTTTACATAGTTTATGTACGTATCTTTCATATATGTTTTCTAGAAGATAAGATGTTCAAAGAGAAGCTATACCTATGGAAGAACAACAAGATAAGGATTGTTATCACAATAACTGCAAGTAAAGCAATACACATGAAAGGATGGAGTACATCAACAACCCTTGGTAACAATTCATGTGGAAGTTATTACATAAGTAGCAGTTGCAAGATAAGCCGAAATCAGAATCAATCTTGAAGAAACCTAGAAGAAGTAAAGACAGAAAGAAGTCAGCAATCAAGAGGAAATTGGAGAAATACTTATGACACTTTGCAGAAGGCAATAAGGATGCAGACAGAAGCATGGACTCTATTAGATGGAGGGAGTTGATTATATATTTCCAAAAGAAGAGCATGCATTCATACATGAAGCAAAGATTAGGAGGGAGATAATCCTATGATCCATTGAATATGATGAAGTATATATCCATGTAGCAGCCATGAAAAGCAGTATGTGTTCAGTGTGACTTTAGAAGAAGTCTTCTTCGAAAAGAAGCCTTAAAATATCCCTAGTTTTCCATCCACATCCATGATCCTATGATAAAAGAAAGAAGTTGGAATCTACAGGGCATGGAATCTATAGAAAACTCCATGGACCCAAGAGCTAAAGAGAAACATGAGGAAGAACATGAAGATTCCAAGAAAGAAAGAAAAGCCAGAACAACCAGTCATTGTATCAAGAATCACAAGACTACCAGCCTGATATGAACTCACTAAAAGCAATCAAGTAGAGGAAATGAAAGTTGTGATGAATAACAATGTATGGAAGACTTATGGATGTAATCATTGCAAGATCTAGAACTAGAGGTTCTCCTAGATAGAGGGAGAAGACTATGATGATTTCTTGTTCCAGTAAACCAGACATACCTCTACATGAGACATTATATCATCCACAATATCCATGGGTTGGTGTTTACATCAGATGAATGAAAATTTTGTTCTCCAGAATAATTGAACAAAGAGCATATGAAGACAAACCTCAAGGCTTTGAGGTATACCAGAAAGAGACCCTTGTATCCAGAACAAAAAAAAAAAGACAACTTGTTGGAGAACCTCCAATGCATAGCAAAAGCGTGGTGAAAAACTTTCTATAACAGAGATATTGTATCGGAATGGTTACTCAGAACTCTACGATAATGGATTTCCAATCCATGAAAATATCTCATGATGATAGAAGAAGTGCCACATGGATATGTTCTAGTTTGAGCCTTGCCAACAAAAGAGTTGAATTCAACTATGATATATTGTAATGATCAGAGCTATATGAAGATTTTAGAAAACCATTGTTCTAGAAATACTGAAGTACATTGAGATCAAGCATTACATTCTCTGTGATGAAGTCCAGAAAAGAGAAAGTGGTTCTCCAATACATATCTCCACAGATGAGAAGATAAGCAGACATTTTGGTAAATCCTTTGTCCAAGATGAAAGAGTTTGTGTACTCAAGTTGGAGCTCATGGAGACGACTTTCTTATTGAAAAAGGAAGAGATGAATCCCGGGTTGGGAGAGAGAACTGATGTTTTATTGATTTATGGACAGTCATTTTTCAAGTTAGAAAAATGGTCCAAGATGAGCAGTTCCTTTCCAGTTTGGAAAGTGATTTGAGATTTCTGACGGACAGGCATTTTCTAGTTCAGAAAATAGTCCAGATCGAACGGTCATTTTCGTAATGAAAATGGTTCGATGGATTTTTGATGTACCATAGACAGTGATTCCCCTTATGGCCAGTGTGGGGGAATGATCTAGGATAATCTCTCTTCTTGACGGTCACTCTCAGTAGTGGTCAAGAAGATTGGTCTGCCTCGTCGAATAGTCATTCTTTCGAATCTCACAGTTGTGAGCAGTTTCGAAGAATGGTTCGTTTTGGAGTTTGGTGTAGGACATTCATTTCCTTGGGAAATGGTTCGAACAGTCATTCCCTAGGGAAGATTCATTCTCTTCGGGTTTCAATTTGTTTAGTGCCGAAGGAATGGCCGAGATAGGTGAATGGTCCAGGTTCAGCAATCAGGGACAGGCATTCCCTAGGGCAGACTCATTATTTCTAGGTTTCACTTTGTTTAGTGCCGGAGGAATGGCCCAGATAGGTGAATGGTCCAGGATTAGAAATCGGGACAGTTATTCTTCCTTGCTTGAGAATAATAGTACAAATAGTTCATTTTTTATGTTTTACCTTTTGAGGGAATATTCTCTTCTAGAACTCACTGATGTGAGTGGAAGAATGGCCCAGATGATTCAGTTTATATCATAACAATGTTTTTTGTGCAGGTTAACATCAGATGATATGATTTTTATGGAGACTGTATGTCTCCGGATAGTAGATGTATACTATTTTGGTGGATGTGTTCCACTGATTATGACTATGTGTCACTGATCAAGTATATGTGTGCTACTTGGTGTGGTAGTGTACCACGGGATTGTAGTTGTATACTACTATGGAATGACATTTTTTTGATTGCCTTGGAGACTATCAATAGTGTTGGAAATGATTATCAACTAGATGGATGATCAATGGACAGAGATTTCCCTGATGGAAAATGGTCCGGGACATTTATTCTTCTAGGACATATGTCGGGATTAGAAGAATGGCTCTTGTGTCACTCTGTGGAGTGAGTGACTTATCCAACATCGCGTTTGATTACTCAGATAGAGTGTGGTTTCGAGAGATGATACAACTAATGACACTGATAGTGATGATGGTGCTCATGATCTAATCATGAGATATTCTATATGACTATGTTGATGTTACTGGGTGAATGGTATGTTTGTGCTCAAGACCATTACCTTCAATACCTCCCTAGCTAGGAGGGAGTGTTGATATCGTGGTAGTTGAGGGAGGTATTTACCTCCATGTGTAAACCTGACAAGAATAGAATATTCCAGGAAGCAAGAAGAAACCCTAATTAGTTGGCTAATAACCCTAGAAGACAAGTCGGCTCAAGAGGATAATTTGTATTGGGTTATTAGCCTCCAAGAGAAGAAGTCGGCTAAAGGAAATATTATATACTAAGTAAATTGGCACCCAGAATGAGAAGTCAGCCCAGGAAGTCTCCCAGAATTAGTATAAATACAGGAGGCAAGTCTTCATTATGGAAAGCATTCTCAGAACTGCAAAAGAAGCACTTGTGCACACTACAGTTGGCCAGGTTGTGCACAAGTTTGGAGGAGAGCTGATGTTGCAGCCACTGCAACTAGAAAATTTTGATTTTGGCTTGGACTATCTCTTGGTTATGGTTTGGGACTCTCTGATCAGATCTTGTTACTCTTGCTTTGTGCGCTATCCTTGGACAAAGGTGCACCACCTTTGTTTGGTTATCAAGTCTAGGGTTTTCTTCCGAAATGATTCTCTGTCAAGTTTAACGTGCTTGGGGGTGGCTTCAGCTTATGGTTGGGTGAAAATAGTGATATTGTCTATGGTTAAACAAGCACATCCATTATATTCTAATGATTCATCTAACAATTCATGAATTAAGGGAATGGGAAACTTATCTTTAATGGTGATATTGTTGAGATCTTTATAATCTGGACACATACGCCATGAGCCCTCTTTCTTGAGTACCATTAACATCGGTGCAGAGTAAGAACTTTGGCTAGGTATAATAATGCCATCCTCTAACATTTCTTCAAACATGCACTCAATTTCACTCTTATGGCATTAAGGGTATATGTAAGGCTTGATGTTAGCAGGAACACTCCCAGGAATTAAGTGAATAACATGATCATGATCGCAAGTGGGTGGAATACCTCTAAGAATATCTTCAAATACTTTGGAATGCTTATCAATGATCCCTTGGAGATATAGGGGAATATATGGCTTAGATGTTTGAACATCTAGTGAGAATAGTTGTACAATTACACCATGATGCCCCTTTTTCAATAATTTTTTCATGCCATTAGAACTTAACAACTTACTGGATTTCCCTATGATACCCCTTAAATCAAATTCCTTTTCTTCCAATGAAACTTTCATGAACATTTCTTGAAAATTAAAATCCATTGTTCCTAATGATTGTAACAATTGGATCCCTAGTATGAAATCAACATGACCCATGGGTATAGAAATCATTGGACTATTAATTACATATTCCCCCATAGTAAGATTGATCTTATGGAATTTTCTTGAGCAATTGATAGTTCCTCCATTTGCAATAATTACTTGAAACTCTTGCATTGGATATATAAATAAATTGAGAGCTTTGGATAAGTTACAGTGAATGAAATTATGAGTACTTCCAGAATCAATTAGCACTATAACCTTTTTATTTTTGATATATCCTTTGATCTTGAGGGTTTGAGGAGTGATAATTTCAGCCAATGCATGACATGATATGGTGGGAATCATCTCTTTATAAGAAATATCTTCTACATCTTCATCTTGAGATGTTTCTTGTTCTTGTTCTTGTTCTTGTTCTTGTTCTTGTTCTTGTTCTTGTTCTTGTTCTTGTTCTTGTTCTTCTTCCTCTGCACAATCTATGTAGAATAATTTATTCTCACCACACTTATGTCCCTTACCGTACTTGTTGTCACAATTAAATCATAAACCTTTTTCTTTTATTTCCTCCAATTGTTGAGGTGCCAACCTTGTAGGTTGAGGTGGTTTAGAAGAAGGAACATTATTCTCTCGATAGATTTTAGGGGTGGTCCTTCTAGTATCCATAGCCATATTTTTACTTTCAACATTTCTCGCCACCCTGAACACATTCTCCGGTGATTTGGGTTCCCAAAGGCGAACCTCATGTTGAATGTTATATTTTAAATTTCCTATGAAGACTTCAATCAAGTGCTCATTTGGAATATATGTTACCTTTATATTCAATCTTTGGAAGTTCTCAATGTGCTCCGCAACTGAAACCTTTTTCTTGAGATTTATCAATTTGTTGAAGAAGGTATTGCTCCTTGTATCCTCATAGTGTGCTATCATTTCTTCGGTGAAAATTTTCCAAGTGACAAGTGATTTACGAGAACAAAGCCATTGATACCACACAAACTAATTAGGTTCTAAATATAAGGATGAAAATTGTACATTTTTTGTGTGTGGCACATCATGTAGATCAAAGAACTTCTCCATCTAGAGTATCCATGTCATTGGATCCTTGCCATCAAACTTCCTAATATTGATCTTAGGAAAGAGGTTGGTCTTCAACCCAAAGTTGGAGTTTCTCCAGTCTTGATTAATATTCCTTGTGTCCTCATCATGAATTTCATGGGATACATTGTCACTTTCAGGTGGATTCTCTATTAGCAACGTTTTCAACCCTTTCATGATCTCCCCTTTTAAGCCATCCATATTAGTATCCATCATCGCTTCCAGTTTTGATTCAGTTGAATCCATCATCCTTTGTAGTTCATATTTTGTTACTACCTTATTTTGTAAATCATTTATTTCCTTGCACATTTCTTCACCTTCATCAAGAGTCCAATTAGGATTGTCTGAGGGATTATTTGGTGTAGAAGTTCCCTTTTTTGGTGGCATGTTGGCCAAGTATCACTGCAAGGTAGGAATTCCTAATTGGCTTAGTCTGAGGTCCTCAAAGACAAGGGAGTGTTAGGTTCTATAGCTCTCTGATATACATTAGGGGTCCAACAATAGTACTTGGGCCAATATCTCAAGGCATAACTAAGGAGGATTTACCATGCCCTTAGCCATACTATCTGACTACCTAGTTACTAGAGAGTGATCTCCCGGAGTGTTGTTCTAAGTGTACTATAGAAACAAGATGGCCAAAAGGTTTACTCGGTTGGTCTCAGGATTCTAGGGGGTCTCCTGATATACTCCAGTTACATGGAATCTCAAAACCTTAGAAGTTTTGTCTAATTTTAAACCATTTGAAAGGGTCCTTCTGATATACTCTAGGTACGTGGAAGAATCACATTGTCCCCGGGTTGTAGCGTTGACAAGTAACGACAGCTCCTACGTTTAGAGACGTCATAATATGTGTGTACCTAAAAATACCTAAGATTCTATAAAATTTATGTGATACTCATTTTATCTCACTTTATTCCACTTTTTGAATCGCCCCAATTAGATCTTCTAGTCAAAAGATATGCAAACTTCCAACAACAAAAAAACACACCTTTTAAAACCCTGATTTGGAGATTGTTATGCTAGTCGACATTTCTTATACTGTAGCTCTAAAATTTCGGCCCTTTTGAGTCTAAAATTTTGGCCTGAGGTAGACTAATGTGTATTATTTCCAACCCCATAGGTTATACCAATATTGGATTCTCCAAGAGAATTGTATGATAACCTTCCCAATATGTGTTGAGTTTTTCCCTTTCGGGAGATTGAACTTGTACGGACTGCCTCGTGTCATTGTCTTCACTTCAGAACTTGAAATTATCACCAGTCAAACTTAGGTATGTACCCTAACCAATGGAATATGTATCACTCAATTTGTATGTATGTAGCTTCATATATAACATTTTTCCCAAGAACACTTGTTTTATACTGAAATTTGAGCCAGCCAAAAACCATAATTTCCTCAGATAATAAAGTTCATATTACACAGAATTAAGGTCTGAAATTTGTACACAATATAATTAACTATTATTCCTTCATACTGTAAAAATTTCAGAACCCGAAACCAAGACAAAAAAAAATTGGGATCGAAAATTCCAAGAAGACATGTTTCCAACTAGTTTCAGGACTAGTCAAAAACCCTAACTTAAACAGAATGTATCTCCAAATATTTAACAAACCAAGATCTAAAATTTGGACCCAAGTTATTGTTAGAATATGAAATATGTGTGCTTGTTTTACCATTGACAATACCCTTGTCACCCAACCATAGGCCGAAGCCACCCTCCGAGCACCTTAACCTTGACAGAGAATCATTCTGGAAGTAAACCCTAGGCTAGATAGCCAAAGAAAGGGTAGCGCACCTTTCACCAAGTATAGCGCACCAACAAAAGATGATCATATAGTCCAAACCATAGCCAAGAGATAGTCCAAGCCAAAAGTGATCTTCTAGTTGCAGCAGCTGCAATGGAAGCTCTCCTCAAACCTGCGCACAAGACTGGGCACTGCAGTGCACACAAGACTAGGCACTGCAATTCTGAGATTGCCTACCATAATGAGAATTGGCCTCCTATATTTATACTAATTTTGGCTAACTACCTGGGCTGACTTCTCATTCTAGGTATCTGTCTGTTCAGTATATATTATTATTTTTGGCTGACTTCTACTCTTGGAGGCTAATAACCTAATATAAATTATCTTCTTGAGCCGACAAGTCTTCTAGGGTTATTATCCAACTCATTAGGGTTTCTTCTTGCTTCCCAGAGTATTCTATCCTTTTCAGGTTTACACATGGAGGTAAATAACTCTCGCAGATACCATAATATCAACACTCCCTCCTAGCTAGGGAGGTATTACAGGTAATGGTCTTGAGCACAAAACATACCATTCACCCAGTAGCATCAACATAGTTATATAGACTAGATCACGACTAGATCATGAGCACCATCGCCATCATCAGTTGCATCATCTCTCGAAACCATACTCTATCTAAGTAATCAGACACGATGCTCACTCCACAGAGTGATACAAGAGCCATTCTTCTAATCTAGAAGAATAAATGTTCTGAACCATTTTCTGTCTGGAAAAATATCTGTTCATCATTCATCTGGCTGATAATTATTTCCAATAAACTATTGATAGTATTCAAGGCAATCAGAACAAAATAGAACACAATTGTGTCTATCCATAGTAGTACATAACTACAATCCAGTGGTACACTACCACACCAAGTAACACACAAGTACTTGATCAGCAACGTATAGTCACGAACAGTGGAACACATCCACCACAATAGTATACATCTATTGTCATGCAATCTTCATAACAAACATCTGATACCAACCTGCACAGAAACAATGTTATGATATAAATTGAATCATCTAGGCCAATATTTCACTCACGTCTGTGAGATCTGAAAGAATATATGCCCTCAGAGTAGAACAATGAGATATCTGGACTATTCTTCTCAAGCAAGGAAGAATAATTGTCATGTCTTCTGAACCTGAACCATTCCCCACCCTGGGCCATTATTCCTACACTAATCAAAGTGCACCCTGGAGAGAATGTATAAACCCTAAGGAATGTTTGTCCCTGATTGTTGAGACTCGACCATTCCCCACCCTGGGCCATTCCTCCTACACTAATCAAAGTGCACCCTAGAGAGAATGTATAAACCCTAAGGAATGACTATCTGGACCATTTCCTCTATTAACCACAAGAGGAAAAGATTGTCCTGTATCAACCTCCAAAATGAACCATTCCTCATGTTAACCACAATGAGAAATCGTTGTCCGGCGAGGCGGGCCAGTCTTCTTGACTAACCCTCAAGAAAAGAGACTGCCCTAGACCACTCCCCATGTTAACCACAATGAGAAGTCATTGTCTATGATACATCAGCAATCTTGACCATTTCTTCTGTTAACCACAATGGGAAATCATTGTCCATCAGAAATCTCAATCCACTTTCCGAACAGGAAAGCATCTATCCAAGATGGACTATTTTTCAATCTTGAAAATGAATGTCCTCAATAATATTTTCAGTGCTCCCTCCCAACCTGGGAGTCATCTCTTCCTTTTTCAATAAGGAAGTCGTCTCCACGAGCTCCAGCTTGAGTACGCAAACTCTTTCATCTTGGATAGAATCTTTACCAAAATGTTTGCTTATCTGCTCATCTGTGGAGATATGTATTGGAGAACCACTTTCTCCTTTCTGGACTTCATCACGGATAATGTAATGCTTGATTTTTAAATGTACTTTAGTCTGGAACATTGATTTTTTGTGAAGGCTTCATGTAGCTTTGAACAATAGAGTATATCATTGTTGGAAAAATGGAACATATCCATGTGGCACTTCTTCTATCATCATGAGATCTGATCTACTGAGTAATCATCTTGATGTTATAGGAAATATTCACCATGCTTCTGTTGCGCACTGAGGTTCTCCACCAAGTTATCTTCTTCTATCTGCATACAAGGGTGTCTTTCTGGTATGCCTCAAAGTCTTGAGATTGCTCTTCATATGCTTTTTATTCAATTTCTCTGGAGAACATTCTTTGCATTCATCTGATATAGAACTCCAAGTCATGGATGTTGTGAATGATATAATGACTCATGTAGAGATAAGTCTAGTTTACTGGAACAAGTAATCATCATAGTCTTCTCCCTCCATCTAGGAGAACCTCTAGTTTTGGATCTTCCAATGCTTTCTTCCATACACTGTTCTTCATCACGAATTTCAGTTCCTCTGCTTGGTTGTTTTTATTGAGTTTATATCAGGCTGAAAATCTTGTGATTCTTGATACAATGACTGGTTGTTCTGGCTTCTCTTTCTTTCTTGGAATCTCCATGTGTTTCTTTAGTTCTCGGGTCCATGGAGTTTCTTATATATTCCATGCCCTAAAGATTCCATCATAGGATCACGGATGTGGATGGACAACCAGGGATACTTTAAGGCTTCTCTTTGAAGAATATGTATTGTCTGTCATGGCTGCTATCATGGATATATACTTCATCATATTCAATGGATCATAGGATTATGTCCCTCCTAATCCTTGCTTCATGTATGAGTGCATATAATCGGCTCCTTCCGTCTAACAGAGTCCACGCTTCCATCTGCATCCTTATTGTCTTCTGCAATATATAATTGGCTCTCTTGTCTAACAGATTCCACACTTCTCTCTTGTTGTCTTCTACAAAACATCATAAGTCTTTCCCAATTTCCTCTCGATTGCTGACTTATTTCTGTCTTTTCTTCTTCTAAGTCTCTTCATGATTGATTCGGCTTATCTTGCAATAGCTTCCACATGATTTGTATTTCATCCTTTCATGTGTATTATCTAATGATATCCATTCTTATCTTGTTTTTATTCCATAGGTATAGTTATTCTTGGAACACATTATCTTCCAAGAGATAGATATACAAGATATGTACAGAGACGATGCAAACAAGATATGTACAACAAATAAGAAGAGTTTTGTTACCTTTAGAAGAAGAAGTATCTTCCATCCTGCTTAGTCTTCTTTGTAGGTTCCTTTTCTTCGGCAATTGATGCTTCTTGTTTCTCCTTCCTTTTCTTTAGCTTGAGACAATGATTCTTGTAATGACCATACTTTCGATAGTTGAAGCATTGTACTTCTGAAATGTCTTTCTCTTGATTTGGCTTCCTTCTTGAACCAAACTTCCTTTTGTTCCTGAATTTATTGAATCTTGATGTGAAGGCTTGATCATCGTACTTCTTTTGGGGTTTCTCTTTTGCACTGATCCTTGGTTCTTCTTGAGCACAACAAGTCCAAAGTTCTTCAAATGTCGGATACTCCTTTCTTGTGTTCATGATTGCGGCAAATGCATCCCATGTCTTGGGAAGACCATTGAGTACTATGTTTACCAACTCCTTTTCTGAGATGATCTCTTCAATAACTTGTAGTTGATCTCTTAACTGCAAAATTCTCACATAGTATGATGTTATGTTGTCATCATCATTCATCTTCATGTCATGGAGATCATTCTTCAGACTCATTACTTGTCCAATGTTTCTGACTGAGAAGAGGTTTGTTAGGGCATTGTACATCTTCTTCGATGATTCAAGATGGGAGATGTAGGGTATCAAGTGGTCTTTTATGGATTCCACTATGATACTCATAGCCTTAATGTCATCGTCTTTGAACTTCTCCATAGTTGCAACATTATGTGGTTCCTTCTCTTTCCCTTCTTCAAACTCTGGTTTCATGATATCCAACTCTTTATTCTTGGCAAGGATGAGGTCAATCCTTGTCTTCCACGCTCTGAAGTTAGAGGCTCCATCTAACTTGTTCTCTAACTTCATAGAATAAGTCATGGCTTCTTTGACTTGGTCAAACCCTAGATTTGACCACAAACTCAAACTTCACATCTTGGCTTACTGAGAGTATCAGGAGATGCATTAGGCTAGGGTGCACTAATCTATCTGGAGATTATGTCAATCCATTCACTTAAGATGCCTCAACAAGAGGATTAGGGTTTCTGCAACTGCTCCTGCTAGTAACCCAAGCATGTCTTGGAAGTTTCTTCTGTTAGTATCCCTAGCGGCAGTTCCTCAGTGAGCTCAATATCCTAGCGGCTATGTTTCCTTCCAGCGTTTAGACTGAATGAAGGAGGAGTGGGCCCATAACCTATTAGAATATGAAATATGTGTGCTTGTTTTACCATTGAAAATACCCTTGTCACCCAACCATAGGCCGAAGCCACCCTCCGAGCACCTTAACCTTGACAGAGAATCATTCCAGAAGCAAACCCTAGGCTAGATAGCCAAACAAAGGGTAGCGCACCTTTCACCAAGGATAGCGCACCAACAAGACATGATCAGATAGTCCAAACCCTAGCCAAGAGATAGTCCAAGCCAAACGTGATCTACTAGCTGTAGCAGCTGCAATGGCAGCTCTCCTCAAACCTGTGCACAAGACTAGGCACTGTAGTGCGCACAAGACTGGGCACTGCAATTCTGAGACTGCCTGCCATAATGAGAACTGGCCTCCTGTATTTATACTAATTTTGGCTAACTGCCTGGGCCGACTTCTCATTCTGGGTATCTGTCTGTTCAGTAAATATTATTATTTCTAGCCAACTTCTTCTCTTGGAGGCTAATAACCTAATATAAATTATCTTCTTGAGCCGACAAGTCTTCTAGGGTTATTATCCAACTCATTAGGGTTTCTTCTTGCTTCCCGAAGTATTCTATCCTTGTCAGGTTTACACGTGGAGGTAAATACCTCTCGCAGCTACCATAATATCAACAGTTATCCTTATATGTATCCTATACACCATATAAATTCTAGATCATGAAACCTTCCATAAAAAACGTTTTAGCAAAAATTCCAAGGAGACTTGTTTTGAAGAAGCCAATCAGAATAAGTACTCCACACCTTGAAAAAGAGATAAATTCATATAATAAGCCTCTTCGAGGGGGAAACCTCCTTACACATCACATAAATTCACATATACAATATGATTCCAAATTAAAATGTCTCCTTGTTATATATAGGAGACTAGGAGGAACAATTACAACTAATGGACCCAAGCCGACATAAATAAAATAACACTACTAGTGTAATATGTCCCAATTAAGGGTTAATGTGCCACGATTTAAGTCTTAATATTACATTTATGTGATTGCTTCATTATGGTTTATGAATGTTAAAAATAAAAATATATCCTTATATTGATTCACACCCCCCCCCTCAGTATAAGTTTGTGCTAATCACAGCTCATTCTCGCACCATTGAGATTCGTACACATTTTCAGCAATCCATCCTAATATGCATTTCCTTGTATTTTAGTGGCTCAATTCCAGCGTTCTTAGAGCCATTCATTTGATCTTCCCTTCTCCTATCTCATTACATATCTTTGGGTCCCTTTTATTGTTTAAAAACGATTTTCGGGTTATTTCTTTCCCCCTTCCCCCTGGGAGGGGGCATAAGTTCCTATGTATCTAGATAAATTACAGTCATGATGCTTCTATGTTGGAACTAATCCTTTTGATCTAAGCATACATCTATAGGACTACTAATCTCAATGTATTGTACTTTGTCTCCTTTTTTCCAAGATCATATTGTATTGTATTGAGACCCCATTTTGTCTCATTTTCCTAGCTCATTTCTACCATGGAACACTATTGTATCATTGTTATGAGGTATCTTAATGAGTATGGATATGCCTGCCTTTCCCCTATTGATATATTTTACACATATAACCTTTTAATTTATTGTTGATACGGGGTTCTCTAGGGCCCTTTCGTGAGCGGTCCTCCTTGTAGGATTAAACCACAATCCAAGACCTAATTGTGAGAAGGAAATACTACACTAGCTAATTGCAAAAGAGAGAGAAGAGAGAGAAAAATAGAATCAATATTCACACATAAGAGACTAAGAAACCAACTCTAATCACAATGTATTAATCCTTGATAATGAGTACAATATATAGGACTCTCAACATGAGGAGTAATCTGGGTTGAAAATATAGGTGTGAACTTAGTGAGAACTCTACATGAAGTCAATATGCATTCCATAATTGAAAAAATCTCCTAGAATAAGACTAGAGTCCAAGAATGGATCTACGGTCCTAATTGAGTGAGAATTTGATAATTATGGAAAGTCACTAAATAAGTGAAGTGAGTTAACTCCAAGTATTAGATGGGTAATGTGCACTTACCTAGGAGGCTAATATTCTTACTAAAGTATGCTTTATATCCATGAAATAGGAAATGTCTCCTAAAATTAAGGAAATATGAAATATCTCCTAAATAGGAATTTGCCTAATGGTGGCTAAAAAATAGGAATTGGCCTAATGGTAGCTAAAAAATAGGAATTTTCCTAATGGTGGTTTATGAGCCCATGGTTTTTGAAACTCGTGGTATTTTCCCATGGTATTACATATATGAATCAACCAGTTAAAAATAGACATGTTATAAATAGAAGTCCTCGTAAATAGTAGGAAAAATGGAAAATTTGAGTATGTCGCTAAGTATGTAGTTAAGCATGTACCCCAACACCCCCTCTGAAACACAATTGGGGTGTGCAAAATGATGATTCCTGGAAATATGAAGCCATGTTAGTTACTCATCTACAAGTATAGATGCATAAAAACTAAACAAAAGTGAGGTAAAGAGGGAAAACCCGGTAGGAACAAAAACCCCCCCTCAAAATATTTTTCTAACAAGAAAAAAATGCTAACATGTTTAGATACTAAGTGATTTTTCCCTCACTCCTATAATTCCACTCAATGAGACAAACTTTTGTTCGATGAAAGGCTTTGTGAATATGTTTTCCACCTTCTCTGAAGATGGACAGAACTGCATATCAGTGACTCCATCCTAAATTTTTCCTCGAATAAAGTGCATATGAACCTCGATGTGCTTGGTTCATTGCCTCTAAACTGGGTCTCTACATAGCTTGAGAGTACTCTGATTATCACATCATATAACTATCAAATGATGAAAATGAACTCCGGTAAGAAAGTGTTGCAACCAAATAACCTAAGTAGTAGCATTCACTACACCTATGTACTCTGCCTTTGTTGATGATAAAGCAATTGTTGATTACTTCTTACTTGACCAACAGACAGGGCATGATCCAAGGTAGAGAACATATCCTGAAGTGTACTTGTGATCAGTTTTATCACCTGCCCAATATAAGTAAGTGTACCCAACAAGATCCAAGGAATATCTTGCTACATAATGTATACCAAAATTGGTAGTCCCCTTGAGATATCTAGGAATCATGTTTATTGCCTTCTAGTGAAGCTCATGAGGCTCCTACATGTACCTAGAAATTGATCCAACTACATAATATATTTTCAGTCAAGAGTGTGTAAGGTAGAGAAAACACTCCACCAATTGTCGATATCTAGTACAATCAACCAAAGGTGATGCACTGATATCCTCTACTCTAACCCCTGACATAAAGGGTGTTGGAGCTAGCTTGCAATCTTTCATATCAAACCTATCATGTATATTTGCGGCATACTTAGACTGAGACAGCTTGATTCCTGAATCACTATGGATTATTTCAAGACCAATAAAGTAATGCAAGAGTCCCATATCTGTCATAGAAAACCTATCATGCAAAGTGGTCTTCACTGCAGCAATGGAGGAGGTTGAGCTCCATGTGATGAGTAAATCATCTACCTATAAAACTATCAGTAGAACCTAATATGTGTTCCTGATCATATACACATTATTATCTGATCTACATCTAAGAAAACCTATAGAGAGAAGATAAGAGTCCATTTTATCATACCATGCCCAAGGTGCTTGCTTAAGTCTGTACAATGACTTCCTCAACCTACAAACTAATGATGGATCTTGAACATATCCCTCTAGATGCTCCATATATATCTCATCATTAATGTCTCCATGTAATAATGCATTCTTCATATCCATATGGTGTACCTCCCACTTTATAGTTGTTGCAATAGCTAGAGCTAACCGAATGAAATCAATCTTGGAAACCAGTGAAAAAGTCTCCTCATAGTCAATGCCTTGTACCTGTGAGAAACCTTTAGATACTAACAGAGCCTTATACATTGTAATTTATCCATCATCATCCCTCTTTATCTTGAAAACCCACTTACATATAATAGAATTTCTATTGGAAGGTAGAGGAACCAACTCCCATGTGTGTTCTCTATCAGGGAATTGTACTCCTCTTTCATAGATTCCTCCAAATGGGGGTTTCCTTTAGCCTCTGCATAAGATTGAGGATATGATCCAAGTACCATATAAAAATAAATAGGCATCAATGGATCCATGATATTAAAATCTTGTGAAGGATCCACAAACTGAGATCTGGTTCTTCATGGATCAGTACGATCACCCACTAGATCACATGTTGCCTGAAGAGTTTGTTGTGCCCATCGTGGTCGATGCTCTGGACCTGAAATTTCTTGTTTCTTATAATAAATATTAGATATATCAGATTCATATATGTGATCATAAATATGATCATAATAATTCTCACGAAGTTCTGCAACTAGTGGCAGTAGAGATGGACGTGTAGACTGCTCTGAAAGTACCTGTGAAGGACCCTCTTAAAACTTAACACTCCTTTGAATGAATAGTATATCTGAAGTAGTATCTAATAACCTGTATCCCTTCACTCCCTCTGGATATCCAAAAAAAATACACTCCTTACTATGAGCTTCCATATATTTCCTCCTATCGGAAGGGATCCTAGCCCATGCACGGGAACCAAAAATTATGAAGTGAGTGACTTCTGGTTTCTTCCTGCTCCAAGACTCATATGGAGTAACTCACTTCACCAATTTATGAGGAACCCTATTTTGAATGTAGGCTTCATAGTTCATAGCTTCAGCCCATAATTTTGGAGGTAGTGCTCTAGCATGCAATATACAGTTGGCCATCTCTTTCAATGTCTTGTTCTTTCTCTTTGCTACCCCATTATGATGTGAAGTATATATAATTGTGTGTTGCAAATCTATACCTGATTCTGAACAAAGTTGCTAAACATATTTATTCACATACTCTCCTCCATTTTCTATACTAAACTTCCTAATCTTTAAGACACTTAAAGACCTCAAATTTTACTTTGAGAAAGTAGACCCATGTATATCTCGAAATATCATCAATGAAAGTAAGAACGTGCTTATTTTTACTAATCGATGGGTGTGGGAAAGGACCTATAATGTCACTATGAAGCAACTCTAGAAGTGATGATGCCCTTAATGCTTTACCTATGTTGAAATTCTCCTCAAGATGTTTTCCTAGTATGCAACCCTAGAAAAATCCATCTGTGTATTGAATGTGGGGAAATCCATCTACCATTCCACCCTTACTAAGATGATCTAAATATTTAAATTTCATATGCCCAAACCTCTCATGCCATAAACTGGACTCTTCATTAGCATGTGTTAGAAGAGATACATAATCATATTTATGAGTGAAGTGAGAGAAGGTGTACAACCTGTAATGGTGATTAACCTCGCCAATGGTAATTGTATTCATATTTAATTCGAAAATAATAGTTGAGTATGGAGTGAGCTCCACCTTCTTCCCTAAACCTGAATGAGTGATTTGATAGATGGAGAGAATATTCATTGAAATATTTGGAACATGAAGTACATCCTAAAACCATCCATAGTATAGATCAACTCTACCCCTATCGCACACCTATGCAGAAGAATCATCTCCCATGAAGATTGGTGGTCTGGAACAAGTCTCCAAGTATGAGAAAATTCTATATGATGAGGCCATGTGATGGGTAGCCCCTAAATCAAGAACCCAAGCATTAGGAGAAGATGAAATATCAAGTAATGGATGACCATTACCTCTTTCTGATGATGTATTTTTCCTTGCATTATCTAGAATACAATCCTCTAGGTGATGTTGCTCAAGTGTCTATGCCATGAGATCTATGGTCTTTTTCATGAAATAAATCTCAGGATGGAACCCCCTATTACAATAAGAACACTTTGTATTCTCCTTCTTTCTTTTTGATGCCTTGGAACTCGAACTCTCATATGTGGACTTTTGTTTACCTTCCTTCTTGTTCTATTGGTCCTTCTTACCCTTGTTCTTCTACTTATTCTTCTTTGAACTTCCTTGAGATGTAAGTGCATGGGGCTTGGAATTCTTAAGTGCCCCTATTTGGATGAGCTTTTTTTTCTCATGGATAAGTGACTCCATGAAATCATCTATGGATGGAATCTTCCATGTAGACCCCATAGCTAAACTAGTAGTATGAAAAGAATAAGTGTAGACAAAATACTATAATCCTAGTTTTGTTAGAATTGAAAAGATTAATTGTTCATCTTTCTTATCAATTCCACAATCCTTAACATGAGAAAGAAAATTTTTAAACTTACAGAATTAGTCCTATAGGGGTCTCGAAATATCTTGGATTCAATGCATGTATATCATTCTCCAACCAATGACCTCTTAGATTGTCTTTATTTCCTATAAAATCCTTCAACTTTGTCCAAACATTGTTAGGATTCTTTCAAGTATCAACATGAAAATGGAGATATGCTCAAGCACAATATCATGTAGGCTTCATGCATTATGTTGAATTATTTTGATTTCTCTATGGAAAAAGTAGGCTCGACCTCAATCCCCATGGTGATCCTATACAAACCCTTGCTTTGAAGTAGAAGCCATATCTTCGGCTTCCACTCAAAGTAGTTGAAGCGTGACAAGATCACTGAAGAAGATGGTTGATGCATAGTTATCTATGGGTTGTCCAATCTGATATATAAATCTGCAATAAAAGTTAATACTCCCTCACAATAATGACTCTAATACCATGTAGTATTAAACCGCAATCCAAGACCTAATTGTGAGAAGGAAATATTACACTAGCTAATTGCAAAAGAGAGAGGAGAGAGAAAAATAGAATCAATCTTCACACATAAGAGACTAAGAAACCAAGTCTAATCAAAATGTATTAATCCTTGATAATGAGTACAATATATAGGATTCTCCACATGGGGAGTAATTCGCACTAGGTTAGGATTACCATGTGCATGCTCAAGTAAAAAAGGAACTTCTCCCAATATCAACAATTAACTAAAGTCAAAAGTTGTTAATAATAAGAAAAGGTCAAAAATATAGGTGCAAACTTAGTGAGAACTCTACATGAAATAAGTGAAGTGAGTTATCTACAAGTATTAGATGGGTAATGCGCACTTCCATAGGAGGCTAATTGTAAGGTAGCTAGAGAGGTAGTGGGGGGGGGCAGAGGGCCCATAGTGATAATAGTGGAGGTCATTCAATGTAAGGTGGACTAGGTCCACTATATTATTAAATAAGGCCCACTATGGTAGTTAGATATAATAAATGTAAGAGGACTTCTTAGAAGGTTCTACTTCTNGAAGATTCCTCCTCTAGAATGTTCTTAGGTGATGGTAGCACTATATAAAGGGGTTCAAGCAATGTAATGAGACATGAAGAGAAATATTGTATTGTGGAGCGGTAGCTCATTAGGAGGAAGCCCCCTCGAAGAGGCAAGTGAACAGGAGAGGATCTCTTCCATAATAGGATCCATTGAATGGTGTTGCCCTACCTCAAGGGTTTGATAGTAATACATGAGATTTTGCATATTGTTCTTCTATATCTATTGTGGTTCTTTTGTATTCAGTCTTTGGTTCTTAACACTAATATTCTAACTAAAGTCTGCTCTATAGCCATGAAATAGGAAATATCTCCTAAAATTAAGGGAATAGGAATTATCTCCTAAAAAATAGGAACTTTCCTAATGGTGGCTAAAAAATAGGAATTGGCCTAATGGTAGCTAAAAAATAGGAATTTGCCTAATGGTAGCTAAAAAATAGGAATTAGCTAAAAAATAGGAATTTTCCTAATGGCAGCTAAAAAATAGGAATTTGCCTAATGGTGGCTTGTGAGTCCATGGTTTTTGAAACCCATGGTATTACATATAGGAATCCACCGGCTAAAAATATACCTGCTATAAATACACACTTTATAAATAGCAACCCCCCTAAATAGTAGGAAAGATGGAAAAAAATGAGTATGTCACTAAGTATGTAGTTGAGCATGTACCCCAACACTCCTTGCTTGAATACTCTTCTCCCTCCTTGGTCTTCTCTGAGCTTGGAAAAATAAAATGTGATGTATTTTATTCATATGATTTTCTCATAAACTCACACATCAAGGGGAAATTTATTATACCCTAAAATACACTCACTTGTGACATCTCCACAATTCTTACTGAAATATACGATTATCAACATGTTTAACCTCCATTTCACCTCATTTTCCACCATTACTTGACCTCTGAATGTGATTGAGTCATAGCTAGATTTTGACAAAAAAGGGGCAGTGTAGATATTACCCCTAAAAGACACATTGCCAATGTAGATAAAACCCCCAAAAGCTACATAGCTATGTCAAATAACCAATTTTGAATTTTTTTTGGCTTGGATTTGCCAAAAAGGAAAATTAGTTATATGTGGACATTTATGAACCCTGATTTATATTCTTAGCATTGATTTGGTCATCTCTAACAACTATTTGAAGACCATGTCAAGGGGGTTTAACCACTATTTTACCTATAAACAAAAACTTGAGGTCACTCCATAGAATCCATTCATTCATAATAAGGACATGTTGAAATCACATCAAAAATCTTGAGTATCTCTTCCTCTTGATAGTCCATTTAATTTCTAGGTACCTTTTGCACACACTAAGGAGGGGATCACACATACACCAAGGAATTCATGGATCCATCCCAAGGAGATGGATTCGGAGCCCATAATTCTTCAACAAGTTCTCTTCATAGGTGTATCTTTAGCCCTATCTATTTGGTATGGAGATGTTCTTTCATTCTTTATAAGCTAATGTTCATGGTATGTGTAGTGTAACACAATAGATCTGAAAATATAAGATAGTCATTAACTTGAACATATTAAATATACACAATAGATAACAAGATAATGAACATAAGAATTGTACTAAAAACCCTTGAGGTAGGGTAACACCATTAATTATTCCTTAAGGAAGGAAATCACTCCACAGGAAATGCTTGCTACAATGAAAATATACTTCACAGTATATCTCATTTCATTCCTTCTACTTCTTTATATAATTTTGTCTAACCTCCTAGGAACTTTCTAGTGAAGGAACCTTCTAGTAGTCCTTATTACAATTGTTTCTCTCACATTATGTGTCCACTTATCTATTATTACCCCCATTAGGTACCTCCCAATGTGCCCCATATTATCATCCCTAGGTACATTACATTCCATCCCCCTTTGTATGTTTCATACTCAAAACATGGGAGGAATCCACACAATATGATATGCTAAGCATGTATCCAACCAGTACCAAGCATGATAATCCATCCATCCTAGAGAAATGTGAACATGGGTTCCAAGTACTTTCTTTCCTCCTCGATCTTGATTATTATTTCTCCTTTGGTTCCATGGGGTCAATTTTCTACTATGATATCTCCATGCATTGTTGTTAGGCCTCCATTTGCCTCCATACTAGTTTCCTTTTTGGTTCCATGTTAGTCCATAAGTTTGTTGTCATTCATTCCCTTGATTTGATGATTGTTGTTTCTCCAAGTAGTGTGGGTGGTGATATACAAAAACCTTACATATTGGTACTTCTTGATTGGACACTTCAACATGGGGTTCATGTGGCTTTGTAGCTTCAACCTTGGACTTTTCATCTGATGTGTCAACGGTACTACAATTATTTTCTTTATAAGGACTTCTTCATGTGGACCCTTGGGCCTTTCTTGTTTACTGAGCAATATCCTATAGTACAATTATTTTTTTCTTGTACCAAAGCTTCATAAACTTCTTTTGTGCATTAATATTAACTTTACCAATTGATTCCATCCAAGGATATGCAAGAATAACATTCACATCATTCATATCTACAACATGGAATTATGAATGCAACACATATTTATCCATGGTAATCTTTGAATCTTTAAAAATTTGAACATTATCACCCTCAATCTATGTGCTTTGAATATGATTTACTTCAGAAGCTTGCAATATTTCAGACAAGTTAATATTGATCAAATTATGTGTGTAACTAGGATTAATATAAACAATGATATTCTCATGTTGAATACATCCATGAAGTTGTTATATGGAGTTTCCACGTGAAAATAAACCCCTATGGATCTCATTAATTTTCTTCTTGTCATGAGACTATCTATCTAAGAATAGTTTCTCATATTTTTCATTTGAAAGTGTCTTTATCTCTTCATGGTTAAGTCCATACCATATGATAGAATCATCCTTTTAAATGAATGGAAAGAGATATTCTCCAAAATGGTGTATATTCATATTTTATCCATTTTATATATTCTTGAATACAAGGACCATCACCTTTTCCTATAAAAAAACATCTTGCTTGGAAGAAAACCTTCAACAAAAACTAGGGTTTATAAAAATAACTGACTTTTCAATTCGACTATTGTAAAATGATAATATCTTTGGTGATATTTATTTGATTACATATTATGACAACAATTCTAAAATTCCATGGCCACTTTGCAACTATTGGAACTGGTTTGACTGAAATCTGGGCACTCTGTCAAAAGATATTTCCTTTACAAACCACTTAGTCGTCCCTGGAAAAACCCTAAAACAATTGATTTTAAATCAACGATAATTCCACTTCCCAAACTCCAATTTGAACAATTTGTTTATTAAACGTGGGTTATCTTTTTAGAGGAACTTATATATACATCTAGTTTCTTCAAGTTCTACAAAAAAATTTCATAAATATATCTAAAATATGCCATCCTCTTTTTCCCTTGAAAAAACTTCAAAATATAAAAATAAAAAATCTTCCCTTTTGTGGCCCAAGAAAGAGGTTTGAAGCCACTTTATATGTTTCTAATATATAAAATAAATTATCGCACACAATATACAATGGATTATATATATATATATATAATCCTTTGTTTTATTATAAAAAAAAATACCCTTAAGTTAAGGAAACACCTTACAATTGATTCTTTTTATGGAAGGAATCCACTCATGTTCACTTGCCTCTTCAAGGGGTCAACCTCCTAATGAGATAAGATCTAAAATACACACCTCTCATAAGGAGGAATTTGTCCTTATTTTTATATAATTAAGAGACCATAATCATAACAACCTTCTAAATACCTAGTGGACCTTATTTAATGAGTCTTTGTTACATTTATTCAATACTACTATTGTGGGTCTTATTTAATAGTGGACCCATTCCACCTTTCATTGAATGGTCTCCACTATTATTACTCTAATATGGGCCCTCCATTCCCCCATTACACCCCTAGGTAGGATCCCAACATTCCACCCCCCTTAGAAAAGTGTTTCCCTCAATGTTTGTAATGAGAAGGTACAACCATAAACCAAGATCCCATGGACGAATGTTGACCTTAATGTTGAAGTAGGCCAGGGAAATAGGGTCTAATGTAAATGTGTTATCCATCATATTTTTGTATTCCAAGAAGTTCCACCATAACCCAGGGTCCCATGTACGAGTTTTGATCACCACGTTGAAGTAGTCAGTGTTGGAGTTTTGGTATTCTCGTTTAACCATAAACAATTTCACAACATTTTCACCCAACCATAGGCATTCATATATGCCACCCCCAAGCACACTAACCTTTACTTAGATAGATTTAGTTCAAAAAGAAAGTCCAATTAGATAAACCCTAGCACAAGTGATAGATCAACCAGAAATACCACCACAACTGCAGTAGCAACAACATACAAAGGTAGTGTACCTCCTCAAGGAGTAGCGCACAAAAGAGAGATGCCAAAAGACTAACTAAGAATAAATTGTGTAGCTTCAGCTACTGCGTCACCTTCTCCAAAAACTTTCCTTTCTTATGTGTAGTTGGGAGAGTGTGAGTAAGTGAACAAATGAGCTAAGACGTCTTCTATTTATAGTCTTCCTAGCCACTAGACTAGGTCAACTTCTTCTATGGACAGGTGTATTTTCATTATTACTTTATTCTTCTGGGCCAACTTCTCTTCTAGGGTATTTCAATATCTGTTTAATGTATCTCTTTCTTCTGGAATCTTCTCTGCATCTAAAAAAGGTCATCTAGGAGGGGAAGATCCTTCCGTAGCTACCACAAAACAAACACTCCCTCTTAGCTAGGGAGGAATATTTCATGATGTCTTCATCTGGTAGTCCACTAACTACTCTGCAATCTTCTAGAAAGCACATGGCTACTACAATGCCTTCGATAGCTCGAATCATTAGGCATAGTCTCTGCGATCAAGCGGTAGCACACACACAGCTACATCAAGCAATCTGGTAACCTATATGACAATCAACTAGTAGCACATAGCTACTATAATGTCATGCAAATTACTTTCTAGTGACACACATTCATTGTTGGTGGAACACATCCATTGTAGTAGCACACAACTATTTTTCGGAGTCACACAGCCTCCGCTAGTGGAACACATCCACCGAAGTAGAACACGGCTATTTTCTGGAGTCACACAACCTCTGCCAGTGGAACACATCCACCGTAGTAGCACACATCTACTGTCCAGAGACACACAATCTCTGCCAGTGTTACAAAACCACCAAAGTATCACACAACTACTATCTGGAGTCACACAGCCTCTGCCAGTGGTACACAACCACTGAAGTAGCATGCATCTATTTTTCGGAGTCAGACAGCCTCCACTAGTGGAACAAATCCACCCTAGTAGCACACAACTACTTTCCAAAGACACATAGTCTCTGAGAGTGGTACACAACCATTGAAGTATCACAGAGCTACTATCCAGAGTCACACAACCTCCGCCAATGGTACACAACCACCGAAGTATCAAACAGCTAATGTCTGGAGTCACACTTCCTCCTCCAGTGGAACACATCCATCGTAGTAGCACACATCTAATGTTCGGAGTCACACAGCCTTCGCAATAGTCTTACGACTATGTGTGTGATGTTTCTTCTCTTAGCAGGTCTGAAAATGCATAACCCCCTCAATCACCTCACATGACTGATATAGGGAACCCTTGTCCAGAGGGGTTAGTTAGCATGAGAAGAAATATCACACCTTCCTCTCAATGAGGGTGGACATTCAGTAACACTCCAAGCTTGTCCCTAAAGTACTCATACTTCACTCTTGACAAGGGCTTGGTGAGAATTTCTGCTATCTGCTCATTCATGGATATGTACTAGAGCTCCACATCTCTTCTCTCCACCATGTCCCAGATGTAATGATATTTTATCTCTAAATGCTTAGACCTATCATGGAATACAGGGTTCTCAATAAGCTTCACACAACTTTTATTGTCAAAATGTATCAAAGTTGTCTCCAATTCTAGATCAAATATCTCGACTAGCAACTTCCAGAGCCACACTGCTTCACGGCTTGCCACTCTTTTTTTGATATACTCTACTTTTGAAGCACTGAATGCCACCGATGTTTGCTTCCTGCTCAACCATGAGATCATGCTTGATCCCAAACTGAAGCAGCATCTGGAAGTACTCTTTTGATCCACTGCACTCCCTGCCTAGTCAGAGTTTGTATATCCTTGCAGCTTCACATCTCCACCCTAGACATATCTCAATCCATATTCAATCATACCATGAAGGTACCTAAACATATGCTTTGTTTTCATCCAATGTACATGTCTAGGTTCAACCATGTGTTGATTCAAGGTATTCATTGCAAAGCATATGTCTAGCCTGGTTTTAACCAGGGACATTAAGGATCCAATCAACTATCTGTACATCGTGGGATCCACTAAATATGAATATTTTTCACTCAATAGCTTCAGATTTATCTTCATGGGTGTGTTCATGGACTTGTAGTCCATTATCCCAAATCTCTGTAGAATCTCAACAGTGTATTTTCCTTGGCTAAGGAAAATCTCATTTGATCTCTACCACACTTCCAATCCCAAGTAGTAATGCATCAAGCCTAGATCCTTCATCTCGAACTCTGAAATGAGCTCCCTCTTTCACCCAACTATGATATTCTCATATCCTATCATAAACAGGTCATCCACATGTAGGATCAATGGGAAACCACCCCCAAGCTCATCAAATAATTGTTTGATCCAGTATGTCATGTCTCGGGTTCTTGCATAAGCTTGTACAAAGATTCCTTTAATTTGCATACATGAGACTCCTTCTCATGTGTCTTTGTGGTTGCTTTATGTACACTTCTTCTGGCTACTAGAGAAAGTGTCTCATCATAATCTTCTCTCTCTTACTAGGAGAATATTCTAGCCACAAATATCGCTTCACGCTTTTTTCTGCAACGTGATTGATCTTGTAGATCAACTTGGAAGTCACTATTGACTTCCCTTGTGTTCTCGAAACCACCTCCCACGCATCATTCTTCATGATGGACCAATACTCCTCCATCATGGCATCCTTCAATTTCTACTTCTCGTGATATTCTTCAAAGGTGGAAGGCTATGAATCAATGCCACATAGCATGTGTAGTTTCTGGAACTGAGGCAAGTATATATCCTAGTTTTTCTAAATGGATGTCACTGTAGAAAGATCTATTGGTAACAAGGGAATCCTCTTAGAATATTTCACATCTCCTAGAAGCCTCTGAAGCTATGTTCTAGCCTCCTTAACTTCTGGAAGACATCTCTCTCTTCTTCTGAATCAACCAACTCTCTCTGAGATCATGCTTGCTCTGAGTCTGAATGCTCCCTCTGAAGCTCGACTTCCTCTGAGTCTATATGATATCTGGAACCACCTGCTTCCACTGCAATTGTTGACTTCTTCTGAAGTTTGATCTCCTATGGATTGTATTGGGAGGTTTCTCCTCCCTACTAGATCCTACGGGTTGAATCCCACTGAAATATAGCTCCTTCTAAGATGGTACTTGGTGGGGTCGTCTGCCTCACCAATGGTGGAGTCATATGCTTCTCTTCATATTATGTCTTATCAATTTCATGTATATGTATATCCTTTGCATTATGCAATGTATCATGAGAACATGCTTGTTTACTGCATTGTTTCTAGGTAGGCCCTTCTGGCACTACTGACTCTTCCTGATGATATGAAGAGTGGTCCAATTAATTGTACGGTCATATTTGGAGCCTTCTACTCCTCATAGTCAATCTCCATAAGAGATATTGTTCTTCTTCTACTACTTCACATGGGTGTGTATGTTCGTGTACATAGTTCTATGTCTCTACTAGATATTGTCTAAATAGTTTCCTTCTACAACCATCATCATAGATCCTTCTCACAGCTATTACCTATGACCTTCCCGGAACAAGAAAAAAGAACAATGATATCTCCATGGTAACCTCCATGGAGTTTACAATATAGCATGCCCCATATAAGGTCAACCAATAAAATCTCCTAGAGGAGATTAATTTATCTTATAAACAAGTGATTTATTAAGGGTAGTCGTACCAAAAATAATCAAGTGTTACTAAGGTAGCAATAATAGAATTGAAATATTGTTATTCTAGTTACAACACTTTCTTAAACTACAGCAATATATAAAAAAATATAAAACCTGAAGTTTAGTTGTTGATGTTCCCACCTGGGTTGTCTTCTACAGTTTCTCGATCTTGTGCTTGGAAAAAAGATCCCTTCTCCTGCAAACACCCTTAAGATAGTGATACATGTCAGGCTGCTATATTAAAGATTTTAATGACCTGAAAACACTGAATTGTCAAACCAGGGTAAGTGAACTTAGAGCTGCTACACTGTATGTGCGGGTAAGATTCTAATTCCTATCTAAAGACTATTCTTAGAAGAAAACACAAACTCACTCTTAGAAACTGAATCCTAATGATTACCTTGAAACTTATCATTTCCTGTTTAATTCATCAAAAGAKAACAGTTMTGTKCTTAAGTGCAGRTACTTCTATTTYTATTCTAATGTGATTTCACAAGACTATMTACSACTATMTTTRAWCATCTAATCATCAYTRTTTCTATCTAAGCCATRACAGAAAGATTATTTCCTAAAATCCTTTTTAATCTAAACATCRAAAATAAGTYTRAAYCTATYCACAAGAAAAGAAATAAAGAAATATCCTATTTACCCTACTGGTACTGGAAGCTTCCTCTAATTCAATTGCAACCTAACTATCCTAACAGAGCAGAGTAACCYAACTATCYTAACCAAAGMAAAGTAAATTCAAACTYRCATTYTCTTTAATYTWCGYTYAGATKGAAAACTRGAAACAAARMAAAYCTARTTYATGCTTTAAATTCTACARGAATCAACCATGCTTTCAACACTCATCAAYGTAGAAGATATTARTATGYTGGAAAYGATACAGTTGAAGAATAATTAAGCAAGAATCTGAACAAGTTAATTCCCAAACTCAAATAAGCTAACATGCATGCAAATCCTAAGATACTGAAATAAACTAACTCTAATACAGAGAAAAGCAGCGACTTGAACCTGTTGGCGAGCCCAACCAAGAGGTGCAATTGCCGAAAGGAAATCCAGAACTACTCAGATCATTCTACGCAAACACTGTTCATGCTTCACGCTCCATTTACTCAAAAAAATAACTCAAGTCATATAACAGCGAAGTAACATAATGCATAAGCAGATTGTATTAGAAGAAATGTATATCATAGCATAACATAACCAATGTTTCTTAGGAGCGATCATCTGTTTATATAGATCCTCCTCAAAAATAGTTTAAAATATAAATGTATTAATCTAAACGGATCCCAGATCCGAAAATAACTCAAAATCAGTTAAAACGGTCTTCACATATTCATGACACGCAGTGTCAAGAAGTGTGGATCATAAAGCATCAACAACTCAGTTCTATAATCTCTCCTTGAATCAGCATATTGAGTTATGACTCACTCTATCATGTAAATCGCAATGTCTACCACTCTGGCCATATCGCGCGGATCTTTAGCAGCTTCGTTGGTATCTCCACTGGGTGCGAGATGGTACCTGGTACTGGTAAGTTCTGTTTCAAAAGGAATAGTACCTGACTCATGCCACATTAGTATCAATATTAATTTAAAGTATCAAAATACATAGAAATAACTTGAATCGTAAGAATACCTTGAATAACCCCATTTAGTTGTAAAAGGATGTCAAGTGTGTCATAACAAGGCCAGAAGGGAGTGGTACTAGGTATGGAAATGGAGGTCTTTTTGATATGATATAGGCAAAAACATAGTCAAAACTGGAGACTAACATTCCCCCAAACTGAAGTCTTTGCCTGTCCTCGGGCAGTGAAAAACTGAGATTCATCAGAGCGTTGCAGCAGCTGCAACCAACATTTTTAACTTCTCATGTTTCTTCAGGTTTCTAATTTCCTTCTTGAGGACTCGGTTGATGATGATATGCTTCATGGCAGTCTTCTGCAATCTCCTGATCCTCTGGAAAAGACCCTTATTCTTTCGTTTTAATCTTTCAATTTTGGACAAGAAATGAGTTTGCCTGACTTTCATGAGTTCATTCTTTGTTTTGATATGTCGATCCAATACAGTGTACTCATGTAGCTTCTCTTTCAACCTGTTATTCCTGCTTTCTAATATGGCTACCATTGGTCTCAAGGATTTATTGGAGGAAATTTCACAGTAAGATTCAAATGTTTTATCATGTCCTGGTTGTGTTTGAGGACTGGATGCGTAAGTGAACTCATATGGACTTTGATCATGGGTGTCAACTGGATCGGAATTGTCAACTGGGCTAAGTTCAGGAGTGAACTCTTTATATGTTCGAGCAGGGGTATCTGTGGGCATTCGAATTGGCTCGTCCTGCTCAATTTCTTTGGGCTCAGTAGCTGGCTGATCCACTTTACGAACTTTTCGAATTAATTGAGAAAGAGTCCAAGTCATTTCAGAGGGCTCTGGAGCCTCCTCATGATCATCCACACTTTTTAACCTCTCATGTGGTGGGTAACTGGGCACAGAGTTATCCATATCTGACAATGTGCTTTTACATTTTTGTTTTGGATTTCTCCTAGGTTTGTCATTCAACTCTGCCTGTTCTTCCACGTCAATAATGTTCATAGCAGTTGGGGAAGATATTGGAATTCCAACATTTGCCTCTGTAGGAGTAGTGTTCTTCACAGTTTCATAATTGGTTTCCACTCCATCAGACCCATGGGCATCAAATGAATGTTCTGAATCAGGGTTTCCAGCACTGGCTTCAAGTGTGCTATCTGGTATGTTCTTAGGGTCATCACAGATTTTGGTCGGGGTTTTAACCCTCTTTTTCCTAGAGTTCAGCTTCTTCTGTGGGGGATCAGGCTTAACACTTCTATCTTTAGACTTGTCAGAGGCTAGGGTTTTTACAGCGAACATATCCCAATTTTCTTGTTTCTTGGACAGCGCAGACTTAATCAATATCTTAACAAGACCAAAATGAAATAGACTTCCTCGAAAATCTTTGGCCTTTCGGACCTGTTCTGCCATTTTCTTTAAACTTTTCAACATAAAGAAGGGTATGTTCAGCAGATGATTACCTTTGAAATGTAGCAGGAGTCGGGCATGGCAGGGAAATACGATTGTATACCATCCTTCGCAAGTGAGGTAACGTTGGAGGATAGCTAGCAACTGAGCCCATTGTGGTTCTAACCATGATTGTGATGTCCCCTCTGACCACTTTATTTTCCGGTACTGTGGTTTCAGAAGCTGCGTGCAGAGCTTCTTGTCAACAGGCTGACCCTTTCTCCATCTCTGACCAATGGTGGGCAGTTGAATTGCTTCTGAAATAAATTGTTTTGTGACTTCGAACTCTAACTCTCCCACTTTAGCGAACCCACCCTGAAATCGCAGAGCGAACTGAAGCATAATTGAATCATCATATCCATTGAATTTCTTGAGAAACGGCTCCCATCCTGCTTTCTGAAAAATATCTCTAGTGGCTTCATACTCTGGAAGGGCCTCTAAATCCGCATATGTCTCCGGTTCATGAAAATTTGCCACCATGATTTTATTTGATAGCATAGGGAATGTCTATAGGTGAGCAACGAAATTTAGATGAGGGCGACGAGGGAAGAGAGTGTGATGAAGGAAGTAGTCGGGAGAAAAATCATAGGAGAACATTTGAATTGTCGTGGGGATCGATAGTGTGTAGGAAAATGATGATAGTCGTACATGAGGGAAGAGTGTTATCATATACGAGTCATGTCGAACTCAGCTCAGGTAATGTTGTGCATTTTCATGATATGAAATGTCGAGGTGGGTTGGTTATCAGGTACAGAGTATGAGTATGATGAAACATTATGGAGTAACAAGGCATCCTTAATTCAAATCATTAATATGCAATTTAATACATTAAATCAACATTAACTAAGAGTACCTGAGTTAAATTACCTATCCCCTTTGTTATGCATTTCTTGTTGTAGAGTTTTTTCTTTTGAAGTCAAGTCTAGATCTGGAGGGCGCGAAAATTGTAATTTCACTTGTATTTCTGATGACCACTGTAGCTGATGGATTCTGTGTTGGTACCGACTGGTATTGATGAAACAATCAGGAATCTACAGAGAAATTTGAGCCAATAATATCCTACTGAGAAAAACTTCCTGTTTATAACAGCAAATTATCTGATGATGATCCATGAACCTGGCTTTTGTTCTGTCCTGAAAAAGATGAATTGAAATCATGTCTTCAACAGCTTCAAAGCTTTAACCCATGGTACAATTCTTATTTGTGTGAATGAATGTTCTGGAGTCGAACACAAACAGAAATCATCGGATTACCGGCCATTAATGAATGTCGTTAACCGATGCGAGATGACCCACCAGTGATGTCAATGGGCCTCAAGGTACCTACAGCACATCCTAACAGGTACGAATAGAGGTCTTGGTGTCGAGTCACATGTAGGATCTATCAACCAAGAGACATTGGTGTATTCCCAGGGTTATTAGCAAGGACATCTGCCATTGAGGCATGCAGAGTCCAAGGTACTAAATAATCTCTAATCTCTGCTCCAGATAAGGTGTTGATGTCGATGGAGTGAGATTTGTTGGAAGGTGGACCTTAACATATTCCACATCATCCAACGCGAGTGCAGATAGAAATCTTGCAGACATAAAAAAAATTGGAACAGTAATCACTTACTTGTGGATTTTATGCGCCCAAGTTAGTACATGCTCATTGCTTCCTCATGTTTGGAGAGTCTGAGGAAATGCTAAAAGAAGACTCTAAGGGGGTTTCTTTCCCATAATAATTCACCAGGTCTGGTAAATAATAATCCTTTCCTGATAAATGCCCCTTTCATACTTTAATGAGCAATCAAAGGGAGCAAACAAGCTCAAATTTATTTGTTTCAAAAACAAGTCAGTTATATTGATAAGAAAATCTCATGAAATAAAATAGTCTTACCTTCTTA
>ML784756.1:784912-796228 GCA_009831015.1 Picea engelmannii | reverse complement strand
CATTGGTCGAGGCTTACCAGAGCAGGTATGAGGCAACTCAGTTCCATCAATTTAGTATTTATGGATCCTTTCCCTGTCACTTTCGTTGTTTTAATAGAGGTGAGGCATAGAAATGGTTATTTCACTCTGGATTCGCACTCAACTTCCCATTCCTCGCCTATAATTTCTATGCTTTGGTATCGAGCTATTGTTTTTTGATGTGTCTCTCCAATGTCACGTGAATGGGGGAAATCCCAAGCACGGGTCGGCCTATTACAATTTCACGCCGCGGCACCGTCGACCTAGCCCCTCTTCATCCCTCTCTCTGCCCCCCATTCCCTTTATCAACCCTATTGGCCCTCCCCAGTCTGATCAGAATTGGATTGATGAACCCTTGTGCACTACCTCCATCCCTCAGAACCCCATGTGCAATTCGTAGCAACCTCCTCAAAGCGTCGAACCTATGAAAGAATCGAGTGGTTGTCTTATTGAGGAAGAGAATCCTCCAGAATGGTTGGAGTAATCCACTACGCTGACTGCACCAAATGTTAACAAGCCTCCAAACATCCTTCCTGTGACAAAATTGAGTGGTTATATGGTTGAGGAAGAGATTCCTCCAGAATGGATGGAGGAAACAACTATGTCGACTTCTCCAAATGTTAATGAGCCTCCAAACTTCCATACCGGGAAATAGTTTGGTATTTTTTGATCAAGGAAGAGATTCCTCCAGAATGGTTGGAGGAAGAAATAGTACCGACTACACTAGATGTTCACAAGCCTCCAAACATTGCAGCCCCAGCACCAAAACCGCCCAGTCCCCTTAGTTTCTTAGAAGATCATATGTAGCCAATCTTTGAAATGTGACGGGACATGGCCGACCAGCTCCATCCCCAAGACACCCTCAATCGTCACCTGGACATCTTATTTGACTCCCTGTCAAGCGATCCAGCCAAACAACATTGCCTGATATGCTTCCAACCGTTCACTTTCGCTCCCAGCAATGAAGGTCGCTCGAGCTCGCCTATTGTCTAGGTTTATTGTTTTTATGTTATCAGGTCCAAAGAGGACATAGTTACAGTTAGACCTAGGAAAAAAAAAATTGGTAATGTGAACAAAAACATGCTTACTTGTTTTGCAGGCCAACTGTTATGGTTTCCATTTGTATGGCAGAACAACTATTATGGTTTCCATTTGTATGGCAGAACAGGTGGCAAACTTGTACATGTGACCACTATGAAGACTCTCTAAGGTAATATATATATATTTATTTATTTAGAAAAAAAAATCTAAATATCACTAAGAAATGTAGGATAAATCATACCATGGCTAACATGCTTAGATATACTATGATGGGAATTAGCTTCATATTCTCCACCATTATTTTGTAACCATTCCTCGGAGAATACTTTAATTTTTTATTAGTGGGATCACAACTATAGTCATTTAACAGTATGCAACAAGAGAAAATCATGTTTAATATGACATATATTAAGCTATTATATTATCATAATAAATGAGATTATATTAATAAACTTACAAAGCACTCTCTAATTGCTGACCTCCCAACTTAACTCAAAGAATGTGTAACTATTGATTTCTTTACACATAATTGTGTTTGTACATAAGATAAGATAAGATCAATTAATTTGAACAAATTTTGGCAAATGACCATAAAAGTATGTCAATGGTATTGAAAGATTACATCAAATAAAGGTAACAAGTTAAAACCATATCAAAATAAATCCATGCATGCATCAAAATTAACAACTACAAGCATATATTATTTGGTACCTTTGTGGATTTTTCATGTGATGTCTCAATGTCCACTCCTCGCGTCTTCTTATCATCAACTATCCTATTGGCCTCTAATAAATCATTAAGGATTTTTTTTTTAATATAATTTTGTCAACGTCATATGGTCTTTGTTTTGTGTCCAGACATTTTTTCCCCTTATTGAGTTTGTTGAGGTACTCGCTCAATTTTTTCAAAACCACCAAAAAATGAGGGCACCTGTAAAATTATTTGATGATACATAATGAAATATAAAAGGTGAAGGATTGGAAACATACATGAGTACATAAAAGACTAATTCAAACATATTTTAGATATGGTTTCTCCTCCTCCTAAAAGTCTTAGATAATCTATGAAGGGCCCATTTATACTAAATTATACATTTGGGATATTTCTATGTAGATGTTGTAATGTTATTTACTTACTAGCACTAGTATACCTAACCATTGTTTATACTATTATTTCGACCACTCCCTCACAATAGTGTCAAAACTTTCATTATTGGAAATTATGTCGTTGCTAAATTTCAAAACCTCTTCTTTATCAATAACTTGTATATCATCATAAAGGGATGCATATTCTCTATATTATGATGAGACATATGGACATCCTCATCTTCGTGACTTGTGCTCAATTGTTGATATGCATGTCATAGAAAGAATGAGTACCATGAAAAATGTAGTATATTGGATTCAATTACACTCTAAATTTCACTAAAAAATGTAGGATAAACCATACCATGGTTAACATGATCATATCACCTATAACTAATACCCATGGAACTTTCCCCCACTTCACTAAATACAAGTAATCCATATCAAGGTATGCTCTCTCTTTTTTTTATACTCTTTATAAATATTATAAGTTTCTTTTATCAAGCTTTTCTGCAAAATAAAATAGACTATAGTAAGTAATGCTTAGAATTATAAATTCAACTCTTCATAAAATAAATACATGTTTTTCAATATTATATAACAATAATAAAGTATGCAATTACAATGTACACATTAGGGGCTTCTTGTTGCTACCATCATTAGTTACTTTTCCTTTACCTCTTCTTCTATGTTGTTCCTCCTCTCTTTCCCTACATCTAGTGTCATCCTCTAAGGAATCACCACTAAAAGCCTTGTGACATGTAGATCAAATATTACAATGATACACTATGGAGTTAAGTACATAAAATCCATGGAACAAAATATATGCATAATTTTAAAATACAAATTCATAACATCAACATATGTAAAGACATATGCATAGGCTTAACACAGGATGCATGTGGCCAATGATTAGAATGGGATGGTTTAATGTTAGAAGAGAAGGGAGAAATCATTTTAGGGGGTGGCATGTCTCAATGGGTGTGTGGTTATGGAACATGTGTGATTGGATGGAGATCACAAGGATATGGAAGGGTATGATAACATGAGTGAGAGTAAGTCACAGGAGTGGTGCTTGTAGGCATGTCAACATGATTGTTATAGCACTTGCCAATTGTAACCAACCTTTCAATTTTATTATTACATAAACTTCACATTCATTGAATGATCCAACGTGAAAATATGATCTTGAAGTATGCAAAGAAGGATGAAAATAGTGACAATTCAAACTCATAGTTTTGATCACTCCATTCCAAGTACGTATTCAATTTATATGAAAGTAATGTAATTAACCAAATATCATTTACTATGGTCAAATTCTCTGATATGTTGGGTGACTATGGATTAGGAATTATTGAAATTTGACATATATATAAGGCATGGAAAATGTCATTTTCATTTATGTACTTATAGTAAGGAGTTTAGGCTCGGACATATCTAGACATTTTAAAGCTTAATGTACAAAACATTACATGCTAGATCTTCTCATGTTCTATGGTAAGTGTATTGAACTCAACATCGCTCGCTAGGAAGTAATTCATATTCATATTTGTAGTTTCAAAGAAGGCCATTTAAGATGGAAATGGTGTATAAATATGGATGCAAGAAAATTTAATCCTATCTTGTGAAGTTGGACATAGGGTCCTAGGGAAATGGAGAACTATTGGGTTGAACACTTTAGAAGCTAAATCCCTTTATCATTGCATCCATTACATTTAGATGTAACATCACTTTATCACTTTGTTTTCAATGTCAAGGAGGATTAAAATACAAGGTGGCAAGCAACTAAGGGCACACTCTCCCATACAACTCTCTCTTAGGATTAGATAACCTTTATGTTTGCCACATATTTCATAAGTGTATATAAAAGGGTCATGTTTCTCCCATCATTTTAAATTTTCAATGTGGAACATAATGGTCATTTGGCATACATCTAACAATAAAGCACAAACACCATGTCAAATAGAAAGAAATTTATTATTAAAACCAAAATCTTCATGACATTGTGACGCGTAGAATAGGTTAACATACATAGTATTTGTCATGTGTATTATGTAGGATAACAATGTTGCATCATCTCATTGTTATACATAGCATGTAAACCCCAAATTCCTAAGAGGATTTACATGGAAACAATGATTAATCTTCTTGTTTGTCTTGTGTTCAATTTGGATTCCTAGTGTGGTCTTGAATCACCTTAAAAATGTGATTGTGAACAAAATGTCTCCTTATGTGACTATCCACTTGTTTTTTACCAAAACATTTATTATTATTTTTATTTCCTCCCCTATGTTGGCTCATCACATGTAATCCAAATGAATGAAGTCGTAGCATCGCATATTGGCTAGTATAGTTTTGTTACATCTGAAGACGATGATTTATGATGGATTGTGTATGTTGGACTTATATGTCATAGACCTGGTTGGGTCACTATGCACATATTATATACATGATTGCATCTCTACTTATGTGTTCTTGTATGTATAATTATGTGTGCTTATATGTCTAATTATGTGTTCTTATATGTCTAATTATGTGTGCTTATATGTCTAATTATGTCCAATCAATTTTGATTAAGAACGTGTTATATGTACGTGTTTTTTTTTCTACATCTGATTAGTGACATGGATGATCGTTGTTGTGTGGATCAGATAGTTGATTATGATCTAGTTCATGATACATGATTATGTATGATTAACCTTGTAGCAAGGAACTTAGTTACTTGTTGACAATGATGCTCAGATCAAAAATTAATGTGGAGGTCATGTACACATTTGGATATAATGTGATTAATTTAATTCATTATCAATTTTAAATTGATGATCTTAATATATGCAGTTATGATGTGTGCAATTCTAGAGAAACAAGACCAGTCTGAGGAAACAAGACTAGTCTAAGGGAAACAAGACCTTGACAACAAAACCATCATATGGGTATGAGCTCACAACTAGTAACTTGAGGGAAACATGGAGTTTCGAGGAGAATAGGTGAGAATCCATGGAGCTTAGGGCATGGAGTTCTAAATCCATGGAAAATCAAGACGTGGAGTCTTGGATCTATGAAAATAATTAGGGCGTGGAGTCCTAAATATTTGAAAGATAGAGACATGGAGTCTTGGATCTATGGAATATATCAGGGCGTGGAGTCATGAATCCACTAGGACATGAAGTCATAGGTACAAGGAAAGTAAGTGGATTCCTAATAAGTATGGAGAGGTATACAATATGGGTGTGGAATCCCTATTCTCCAATTGAAAATCACCACTCAGGGGAAAAAATCAACCAAGTAAACCAACCTAGGTTAAACCTTGGATTCAATTAATTCCAAATTTACCCACATTTTTTTTTTTTTGTAAGTAAGAAAAATATATTAAGTGCCTCTCAGAAATAGAGTATCAAAGCAAAATACAAAATGTTCAAACTGAGGATTTAGGACTGCCCCAAAAGAGGGGAAACCAGTCCATTTATCTAGGATCCCCCAAACTTATCAGTACTATTGTTTGTTGTTTTAAACATAAAAGTCAACACCTAAAAAGTCCTCAAAAAAGAGAAAGAAAGTTGACAGATAGACTATTGACCCCTGCGACAGGACTGACTAGTTAGACACCTGGAAAGTAATTGGGCCACATGGGCTGGAGGTCCCCCGGCCAGGGCTCCTCCTCTATATTCGTGGGTTGATCGTCCCAATTCTTGTCGCCTTCCCCGTCGCCCACAGTGCCATCAAATTTGCTGCCTCGATCTACACCTGTTGCGACGTCCTTCTTTACACCTGTTGCTGCATCCGCTGCCACTTCCGGTTCCTCCATTGGAGCGTCCTCATTCTGGCTGGAGGCTAGAGAATCCTGCAGGGAGTTGAGGGTCCGAAGGAATAGATCCACCTTAACATCAGTTTCTTGGAGGCGATAATTGAGGTCCTCCACGCCCTGTCGGATACCGAAGACCAGGTCGTAGAGTGTCGCCAGGCTATCCCAAAGCTGCGCAGTGGTGAAGGAATCCCGGGGGAGAGGCCCAACCCCTCGGGAGGTCTGTTGAGGTTCAGGCTCCAGGACAGAAGGAAACACTGGAGGGTCGCGAAGGTGCTGATGGGGAGAGCCGGTTGTTCTGGGCACCAGCGCCCTACAATTGAGTTGCGCAGTCTCCCAGTTACGAGAAGCCACAGAAAATTGACCAGATCGGCTGCGGGAGGAGGAGCTTAGGGAAGTCGAGGCAGAGCGGGAGATGGCAGGATGCCGAGGCTTCCAGGGCGAGCCCCGCCTTGGCCTTCCCCGTGGGCGAGTCATAGTCCAGCAGAAGCTGCAAGCGAGGGCGAGACTGTGTACTCTGCGGGAGAGAATGGTCGAGGAAAAGACAGGGCCAGGCTCAGTCCGGGACGGGTCACGCCATTGCCACTGCAGAGCGAGCTCTGCGGGAAGCCAAGTGCAACAACTAACCAGCATTGTGATCATAATCGTGCTATGAAGCCAGAACAGAGGGGAACCTGCGTTAATGTGCGCATTAATGCCCATTCGCAGCGAGTTTATGACTTAATTAAATGTCGGGGGGGGTGGCATGAGCCCTTCACGTGCCCCCATGTCCTGAAGCCCGACTCCCTCCTCCATAGAATGCCGCGTAGACCGCACTATCACCCCATCCGGGGGAAAATTTACCCACTTTTGAGGGGCTTTCAACTTTAATACTTTTTTAATAAAAAAGATGAACTATTTAATTTTGAAAAATGAAAAATGAATTGTTAGGGAGAGGATATTTGAAGGCAAATCCAATTTGTATATTGGACCATTGCACACGACAACTTAGGCATTACATGGTGGACCAAGTAAAGTTCCAATGGGGCCTATACAGTCCTAGTTCCGCTACAAATGAGGACGCATCTACTATGCATATGGAAATTCATTTTTTCTTTAATTAAACTTTGGGCCAAGTTTAGCCCAAGAGGGGGTGTATGTAGTGTCCCATCTTGGCTAGTATAGTTTTGTGACACCCTAAGAGGGTAATTTTTTATGGATTGTGTATGCCATAATTATATGTTATGGAGTTGGTTGGGTCACTTGACTTTTGAACATTGATATATATGCACATATCATAGACATGATTGCATCTCTGCTTATTTGTGCTTATGTGTCTAATTATGTGTATCAGATCAAGTTTGATTAAGAACATGTTATATGTATTTTTCTTTTCTACATCTGATTAGTGACATGGATTAGGATATATGATTGTGACATGGATGATCATTGTTGAGTGGAAAAAACAATCGATTATTATCTAGTTGATGATACATGATTTATAGGATTATGTATGCTTAACCTTGTAATGAATAGGATTTGGCAAGGAACTTAGTTACTTGCCAACAAGGATGCTTGGATCATAAATGAATGTGGAGGTCATGTACACATTTGGGTAAAATGTAATTAAGTTAATTCATTGTGAATTTTAAATTGATGATCTTAATCTATGCAATTATGATGTGTGCAGGTCTAGGGAAACAAGACCTTGCTAACAAGACCATCAGATGGGTATGAGCTCACAACTAGTACCTTGAGAGAAACTTGGAGTTTCAGGAAGAATAGATGAGAAGCCATGGAGTTTAGGGTGTGGATTCCTAAATCCCTGGAAAATCAAGACTTGTAGTCTTGGATCTATGAAAAAGATGAGAGTGTGATGTCCTAAATATTTGAAAGACCAAGACACAGAGTCTTGGATCTATGGAATAGATCAAGACGTGGAGTCTTGAATCTACTAGGACGTGAAGCCATAGGTACAAGGAAAGGACGTGGAGTCCTAATAAGTCTAGAGATGTATACAATAAGGGTGTAGAATCCTTATTCTCCAGCAGAAAATCACCACTCGGGGAAATAAATCAACCAGGTAAGTCAACCTAGGTTAAACCTTGGATTAAAATAATTCCAAATTTACCCACTTTTGAGGGGACTTCAACACTTTTTTAAATCAAAAAGATGAAATATTTAATTTTGAAAAATGAAAAATTAATAGTTAGGACAAGGGGGCTCTGAAGGCAGAGTTGGTTTGTATATTAGACCATCGCACTTAATAATTCAGGTTTCGCATGGTGGACCAAGTAAAGGTCCAATGGGACCTATATGGTCCTAGTTCTACTAAATGGGGTGAGTATGTAGTGTCCCATCTTGGCTAGTATAGTTTTGTGACACCTGAGGAGGGTGATTTTTGATGGATTATGTATGTTGGACTTATATGTTATGGACTTGGTTGGTTCACTTGACTTGTGAACACCGATATATATGAACATATTATATACATGAATTCATCTGTGCTTATGTGTGCTTATATGTATAATTATGTGCATCACATCGAATTTTGATTAAGAACATGTTATATGTATGTTTATTTTCTACCTCTGATTAGTGACATGCATTAGGATATATGATTGTGACATGGATGATCATTGTTGTGTGGAACAAAAATTTGATTATGATCCTGTTGATGATACATGATTTACATGATTATGTATGATTAACCTTGTAATGAATAGGATTTGGTAGGGAACTTAGCTACTTGCCAACAAGGATGGTCGAATAAAAAATGACTATGAAGGTCATGTACACATTTGGACAAAATGTGATTAAGTTAATTCATTATGAATTTTAAATTGATGATCTTAATCTACGCAATTATGATGTGTGCAGGTCTAGGGAAACAAAACCTTGCCAACAAGACCATCAGATGAGTATGAGCTCACAACCAATGTCTGGAGGGAAACATGGAGTTTTTTCCAGAATGGATGAGAAGCCATGAAGGTTAGGGCCTGGAGTCCTAAATCCATGCAAAATCAAGAAGTGGCATCTTGGATGCATAAAAATATTAGGGATAAAAGTTATAAATCTTTGAAATATCAAGACATGGAGTATTGGATCTATGGAATAGATAAGGGTGTGGAGTCTTGGGTCTATGGAATAGATCATGGTGTGGAGTCTTGAATCTACTAGAATGTGAAGTCCTAGGTACAAGGAAAGGACATGGATTCCTAATAAGTCTAGAGAGGTATACAATGGGGGTGCAGAATCCCTATTCTCTAGCAAAAAATCACCACTTAAGCGCATAAATCAACTAGTTAATCCAACCTGTATTAAACCTTGGATTAAATTAATTCCAAATTTAGCCACTTTTGAAGGCATTTCAACTTTAACATTTTTTTAATAAAAAAAATGAAATATTTAATTTTGAAAAATGAATATAAGAATTTACCCAAAAATGACACATGGGGATTGTGAAGATTAGAATAATTAATTGTGAATAGTACAAAATAATTCATTTAAAAAAAAAGACAAATTTTGCATGATGATGAGGTGTCACCTATCTGGTGAATAATACAAAATAATTCAATTTTAAAAAAAGACTAATTTTGCATGAGAGGGCGAGGTGTCACCCCTCTCAAAACCTATAAATATACAAGGACCAACATGGTATGAGGGGAGAAACCTAGAGTGTAACCAGATGCTACCAAAATGACTTTGGGGTCTCTGAACTAGATATCTAGGTTAGCTTTGCTTGGTTGAGTAAGATCTGAGTGGTGCTGGAAGGAAGAGAGGATTATGTTCATTAACTTGCCTATTGTATCTATATTGTTGTATTTTGGTAATGTATGTGAGCTCTTACAGCCCATGGGTTCCAAGAGGAGAAGTTATCCCTGGACAAGGTTGGGTGGTAAATTGGTTGGTCTTTTCAGTTGGCAAGTGGAGTTGTTGGAGGGAGAAAATTAGTTGGTTTCAGGTAAATTTTCAATTGTTCAATTTTAATGTATTGTGTTATTATATATATTTGGAATGATTTCTAATTACCTTAGGAAATTACTTTGAAATTGCTAGTTGAAAACATCAAACATTTGTGGTTAATTATTAAGTATTGTGTAGAATTTATTTAGCTAACATTTTAGGTAACCAGAAAATTGTATGGCATATGTTAAAGTAATTGTTATGCAGGGTTAAAGGAAAAGAATCAAAGATAAAATTATTTTCTTATTCTTCTATTATTTTTCCTCATTCTACAGATTTCTTCATGGAAGAAAAAATTAAAAGAGGGCTTGCAAGAAGGTTTAGGAAATCTGTCTATCTTTATTTAATTATTTTTATTTATGCTTATCCTGAAAATGTTGTCCTTAGCATGCATTTCTATTATTGGAGTTATTTGTGAAGTCAGTTAGGAATTATTTTAAAACTTTGGATGGTATTATCTCTTATATGGCTATAGGTGCTACCTTGTGTGCTAAGTGTTTGACAAATTATGTAAATAGGTTTTATAGAAACAATCTAGATGTATTTTAATAAATTTGGTTTTAGGGTGGTTTTGTTTCGATTCAAACAAACTTCAGGGGTTATTTGTACCAAAAGGACCTAACACAATTTAAAAATCATGCTTTTAGCTAAATAATTGATCTAGGAAGTTTCCAGAATTTGCATATGCCCTGTGGGAATTGTACCATTTCATGGTTATGTAAATATGTTAATTAATCTAAGTTATCAAAACTGATCTATGGTAAAAGACATGGTTGTATACTTAATGAGTTGTAACTTGTATGCATGTGAAGTGTTTGACTAAATGCCTCAATGTTTGTAGCTTGCATGCATGTAAAGTGTTTGATCAAATGCCTCAATGGTTGTAGCTTGCATGCATGTGAAGTGTTTGATTAAATTCCACAATGGTTGTAATTTTCATGTTTTCCCTCTGCTCTTGATTTTGAAATCCAAGTTTTGTCCACGTATATTTATGGTGAAGTACAACACTTGTATGTAAGGTGGGACCTTACAGAAAAGAAAAGAAAAAAAAAACCCCAAATTATTGAGAGGGAAACAATGTTGGTTTCTATTTCCATTCTACTTAACTTGAAAACAGATGTCTCATTTTTTGTAAGCCAAATGAGCCAAGAAAAGGAAAAAACATGTGACATTGATGCATCATGCTACTCATCTTATCCATAGTCTTTCAAATTAGGACCATATATGTGAATCAATTGTAATTCAAATGATTTTGGGAATATTTGCATAACTCAACTCCTATATTTATTAATTTGTATTTTTCTAAAAGAAGAAGAAATGAACAAGACTTGTATTTTTCTAAAAGAAGAAGAAATGAACAAGCCTTAATAACGATGGAAGAGAAGTGATAATAAGGGTAGAAAATATATCTAAACGCAATGCTAA
>ML784756.1:772499-784812 GCA_009831015.1 Picea engelmannii | reverse complement strand
AATTTGACATCTAGTTAAGATGAAAAAATATTTATTTATGATTTAGATCACAAAAAAACTTAGATGTTTTCAACCATATATGGTTTTAATGCAGTGAAGTCCAAGTTTCTTTCATGTAGTTAGAAAAGCATTGCAACCTTTGTTATTCAAAAGACACCCATCTTTAACAAGAGAGAGATCTCTAACAATTTTATATTGAAAGCCCTACTTGGAGCTAAAAATTCAACTAATATCTCAAAAAAAACAAGGCACACTTATATCAAGACATCAAGTACTATAGTGAACTCAAAAAGAGGAGAGAAAATGACTCAATTAAGGCTTCATGATCCCAACAATATAGAGAACATAGTAATCGTCCTCTAGATTTATTGGATATAAACCACAACATCAAATTAAGGGATTAAGGATTTGAAAAAATGCTAGGCGTGCACTCATTAATGGTAAGATATATTTATATTTATAATGTTTTATGTCTACTTCTGTTGGATGTGCACTCATTAATGCTAAGATATATTTATATTTATATTTATAATGTTTTATGTCTACTTTTGTTGGATGTTCATTGTGATGGCATGTTAAATAAAACAATATTAAACATAGTTCAATTATCTACATGCATATATTAGAATATTAGAGTAGGTATAGTTTTGGGGGTTAATAGAAGGGATCCCTTAGATATCCAAGGTAGAAATGAGTTCCTCAACTTGTTGCATGAAATGCAATAGAACCCATGCCAAGAAGTACCATTAATTCTTGCTCCTCAAGGAAAACGAGATGTTGCATCCCAAGAGAGAGTGGAAAGAGATAGAGAAAACATTATTGTCTCCCATATTCCTTTACACTTAAAATTCAATACACCTATGGTTGGTTACAATGGTTTTTCAAAGAGAAAATGTGTTGTACTACATTCTTTTCTCCAGATATGTTATCTTCCATGTTGAATGTTGTTATCTCAATTCTTTAAATTCGTATTTACAACTAATTTTGAAATCTAGCCTCAATTTTGATAGTTAGCTTTTTTAGTACTTTAATTGATTAAAGTTCTTAATAAGTTTGATTGGTGCCTTACTCATTTTCAAATCAAAAGTTTAAAACAAATGGCCCAAGTGCAGGAACCGAAGGTTATCATTTATATAGAGGCATGCATAAGATTGTAGTTGATTTTTTGCCAGGATTCATATTCCTATTATGAGAGTGCACTGCATATTGGCTTTGTGGTTCAACTTTAGCTACTTTTCTTATAGGTATTATTAATATTTTTATGTCAAGGTTGTAAATTTGATCTCTAGTTTGCTAGTGTCACCTTACTTTATTTCATGGTTGGGAAGGTTCCATTCCTATGTACCAACATTGAGTAATATGTATTAGTTTTAAACTATGTGTTGAAACATTAGTTTCCAATCAAGGAAGCTCCAAAAATATTGTAATAATCAAGGAATCTCCAAAACAATAGTGTAACTTTTACTAAGTTCTAAATTCTACTCTTTTGGTTTTGGAAAATCATGGCCTTCTTAGATTGCAAAGTTATCAAAGAAATTGTGAAATGTGTGATAAGGAATAAGTGTGGAAGATGGATAAGCTTCATGATCAAGAGAGTTATGTTCTCGTGGTAAGCATTTTTAGTTTAGTCATAATTTGAGTTATTATTAGGCTTGCAGAGATGCTCTACTATTATTTTTCTTCATCACTTCAATAATTCCTATTTTGCAAAATGAAGTTTTATAGATTTCCAATGAATTTATCATGAAGGTTTAAACACTTATTACAGATTTTGTATGAAATTGCATTTGAAAATGTTGTTCCAATAGAAGAGTGATGCACGAAAAATACTAACAAGTTCAGTTTTCTTGAGATCATTTCCTTTTCTCTCTTCAATCTTCTCAATAATTGGTTGCATAAATCCTTGGCAAAGGATAGATGCAGATCAAGCACTTCAACCTTCTCAATAATTGGTTGCATAAATCCTTGGCAAAGGATAGATGCAGATTGAGCACTTCAACCTTCTCAACAATTGGTTGCATAAATCCTTGGCAAAGGATAGATGCAGATTGAACACTTACATATGAGATTTTTTCTCCCTCTTATAAAGCATTAAATAGGGCAAGATATAGGAAAGTTTTAAGAATCCATACTTATCTTAAAGTTTATAAACCATGGCGAAGATTATTATTTCTTAAAAATGTCAACTATAAAATGTTTGGTGATATTTTTGTAAAAGTATTAACATTTATAAGGATTTTATATAGTTTCTAGAAATTTTGTCAGTGTTTTGGAAAAAAGTTGGAAAATTGGAAGATCATTTAAAATAAAATTTAGAAAATAAAAAAATTATAAAAAAAAAAACCAAATAGTAGAATTTAACCTCTAAAATTTCCCATAGAAAGATCTTCTAGCATATCTTTTTATAAGTTATTTTTCCAAGCTATGATTGTACCAGTTGATGAAAATGTTGAATCCTAGCTATGCTTTTAAGCTCCAAGATTTATGAATACAATACTTCGGAAGGGTATCCCTTATATATGAAGGTATTTTTCAAGAATTTTTTTTAGTTTTTACTATGATATTGAAAATGTGATATCATTTCGTACATTGGTTGGAATGCCTTTATCATTTTTTTTTACTTGTATCATAATTTTTGTATTGCTACCATTTTGTCCACCAATAGAATCACTTATATTTTGTGTTTATAAGTCTAGAATCTTAATGTATTTTGCATTATTAGATAATAGATTATGTTGATTGGAAAAAGGTTTCTTATTTTATTCAATATATTAATCATGGTTGGCAATTGCATCATATTTGCATCCGCTAATTTTGCACCACGTTTTAAAACAAATAATCTAAGTAGAGGAGGAGTGGTTGTAAGCATGCATCAAGGGAACTTTCTAATCATAAGGTTAGAATGAATGAAACAAACATATGAGTTTCTCCTTCCCCACTATTTCACGATAAGTTCTACATTTACATATGCAATGACATTGTAATCTCCATAATAAAAAAAATTCAATAGAAATTATGTCAATTTGTAGTTTTACATATTTTGTTAATATTACACCCATGATATTGTGGAAATGGCATTCAAACCTTTATTACCGGAAATTATGATATTATTACAACATCATAATTTAGTGAAAGATTCACCAAGACTTTACAATTTTTTATAATTCAATGAAAGATTTGCTAAGAATTTAGATGATTTTATAATTCAATGAAATATTAAGCAAAAAATTATATATACATATTACACTATTTGATAAAATAGCTTTCAAATTTTCTGATGTATCGTAGGGTTAGTGCATTTATTATTCCTAATTACTAGTAGTCATTCACATAAATAAATATGGTAAAATGAACTAATATACAAGCGCACACACAGATACAAGATAGAGAATACACAAATTAATGGAGAGACCAACAATATGCACTTTATTATGTATCACAACCTTACATTTTTTTGTTACATATTCATGTATTTATACTTGCTCATTCAATTACAAGGCAGTTGCAACTTCTTAATTGCCTAGCTCGATCAACTCGATTGGATAGTCATCGACTTACGTAATCGACTAACTTGGATATTCGAATGAACAATCAATTGACTTGTGTATTCAACTAGGTCGACTATCGAATCTAGTCGATTATCCCCTCCAACATCTTCCCCCACCTCAAATCCTTAATCATCTCAAGCAAGAGGGTGATTGTGGCTTATACATTTGCAAAATTTTCAGAGAATGAGATTTACAAAATTTGGAAGATGAACAAAATTAGAGTCAATCATTTGGTTGGATCTTTTATGCTTTTGTTGAATTTCTGGGTCTTTTGCTCGAGATGTTGCTGGAATTGTTTGTTCAATTAGTTGCTCTGGTTGGGTGATCAGTTCCTCTAGTATAGTTTCTGGCCAACAGTAAATATGAACTTGTCTAACGCATAATGTATAATGTGGGCGCGGTCAAGCAGTTGAGTTTCTTCTTTCTAAATTTTGGCATGCATGCCCCATGCTGTAAAATTCTTCCAATGTTTGTCTCAGGGGATTTCCTCCATTTTTGCCTGTCGAATGTTGTGCATCCTTACTTCGAGTTCAGTTGCACTCGCCTTGTCAAATATTTGTTTTGTGCGGGGCTCTACCAGGGTTCTTGAACTTGGCCCCTCATTCTTGGCATGTTGTCAAGGCTTTCTTGGTCGACGATATCCTCTGGATTCGAAAATGCAGTGGTCGTGCAATCGAGTTGGAGGTTTTAAGTTTTATCGCTCGATTGGCCGAGAAAAATAATAATGACAAAATCGTATGCATCATCAATATTTATAAGGGCATGATTTGGGGCGTATTAAATTCGGCTGTGTGAAATGGTGATTGGTGTGCTTCGTTATTTATCGCAGGCATTAATGATAGTTCGTGTCGGTATTCAATCATATCGACGGGTGGTTGGGGGTCGACAGAGTCCATTTGGTTTTTGGTCGAGTCCAAAATTGTGTGTTGGTCGACGCTACCAACTGAGTCAAGTTTTCCCTTCTGGCATATTTTTTCGACTTGGTCGACCCATGCATTTTGGTCGAGTCCTTTGACTCAATCAACTTGTTCATTCTGGTCGATTCGATCCGAAGTCTTCAATTAGACCGATCGATGAGGTCGTTTTTTTTGTTTCTCTTGACTTTGTCAATGCCTATTTTTCCATGGTCGAATGTTCTATGTCAGCGACTTTTTCTTTCTTTGTTGGTTTTTTACTCACGCTCGCTTGATTTATGGGGGTCGCGCTCGCTTGAGCTATAAGGTTCACGCTCGCTTGATTTATAAGGTTCATGCGCACTTGATTCTCTTGATCGTTTATTTAAAAAAATTCTAAGATCTTGCCTCGATGTTGTGAACTCTATCGACTTCCTTTTTCTGACTAAGTCTGGTCGACGTGATTTCCAAGGGCTCTGGTCTTTTTGCATTTTTCTTTGATGAATTCGCTGCAAGACAGTGCTTATTGTTGATCTTTGGTTGAAAATGCTTTGTTAAGTAGTTCCCTTTCAATCGACAGTTCCATACCTAACTCTTCATAACTGATTGTTTTATCGAAGACACTTGTTTTCTTTTCTTTTCTTTTATTTGTGTTTTTTTTCTTTCTTTTTCTTTTATTTCTTATCTTTCTCTTTCTTATCTTTGTCTTTTTTCTTCTCTTTTTTTCAAGTTTTATTCATAGACTTAGGTATTCATAGACTTAGGCCACCACAAGTGGTTTTTGACCTAGTCAATGTCTATCAGTGCCTTCAAAAAGGTTTGCGCCAACATGTATCTTAGTTGTTATGTTGTATACCTTTTTAATCGGGCCCCATTGACCACTTTTTAAAATGGGCGCCCCTGCAGTATTTTGAGTTGAACTACACCAATTGGTTGGGATGTCTTCAACGATGTATGGCCCCAACCAGGTAGTTTCAAGTTTTTGTGGTTTCTCTTTTACACGATTGTCATATAATAATACCAAATCACTTGTTTTAATGTCCTTTTTCTTTATGTGTCTATTGTGTCGTGCCTTTTTTTGTTTCTTTTTGTACTTCATGATGGTGAAGAGAAACCAACCTTTCTTCTTCCAGCTTATTCAATTGACGGAAGCATTCTTGTATGCTTAATGTAAGTTTGTATCAGAGGACAAAAGACACCCTTTCTGCATTTGTCTAAAAGAGTAGAGGGACTACAACTTCTTAACCATATACAAATTTAAAGGGTGTTTGGTCGATCGATCTCTTATAACAAGTCATGTATGTCCATAATATTGTTCGCACCTTATCATCCTAGTCATCACGATTGATGCCACAAGTTTTAGTCAATCCTTTGTGTAGAGTTTTGTTGAACGATTCGGCCACCCCATTTTCTTATGGACAATAGGCGGATGTTTTCATGTGATTGATCATGAATTTCTGCAATAATATTTGGATTGTTCCAATGAAAAAATGTTTTCCTTGGTTGTTGATCATAGTCAAGGGGCATCCAAACCTTGTAATGATATTTTCATAAATATTCTTTTTTTCAATCTCTTTAGTATATGATTCAACCAGATCTACCTCTACCCATTTTGTGAGGTACTCAACCGCTATAATTATGTGTTTTTCTCTTGTCTATCTTTCTCTTTTGGGAAATGGGACGACAAAGTCAATTGAAAAAATTTCAAACGATAAACATGGGTTCACCGAGTGTAGGGGCATCTCTTCTCTTCTTAAGAGTTGACCCATCATTTGGAAAATGTCACATTTTTTCACTTTCACCTGAAAATCTTTGTGTAAAGTCGGCCACCAAAGTCCTAACTGAATAATATTTCTTGCAGTTGTATCCACTTGGTAATGACCACCCACAGGGCCTATATGTGCTTCCTCCATTATTCCCTCGCATTCATGTTCTAGAGAACGTCTTCTCAAGATATCATCGGATCCTAGCTTATATAAAAACTCATTCATCAATGTAAATGGGGTAGCTTTCATTGCTAGAATTTTCTTCTTTTTATCTGGGAGATCTTCAAGTGCCTTTCCTTCTTTTGATAATTGAATTATTTCTACAAATTCTATCAGGGCAGCTGCGACTCGAAACAGATGACCATATGGTAGATTATCATCAATCCTTATGGGGTCTTCACATGTTTCAAGTCGAGATAGTTGCTCAGGTCCGACGTTCTTCTTTCTTGGTCGGACCATGATGTCGAAGTCGAATTCCTGAAATAGTAATAGCCATCAACACTCTGCCTTGGTGCGTCAGCTTGTTTACTAGGTATTTTAAGGGATTGTGGTCAGTGTAGAATGTGAATGGATTTTCCAATAAATGATGATGAAACTTTTTAAGGGAAAATATCATTGTTAATCCATCTCGTTCTATGGTCAAATAGTTGTGTTCTGCATTGTTGAGATTCAGACTAGCGTATGCGTTGGGATGGTCAAATGTGTCATCACCTGGTTGAGCCAATACTGCACTGAATGCCACATTTGATGCATTCACATGAACATGAAATTGCTTTCCCCAAGTCGTGGAACCTCAAAATGGGGGCTTCCACCAATTTTCTCTTTAGTGTTTCAAAAGACTCATTGCAATCCTAGCTCCATATGAACTCAACATATTTTCTAAGCAGTTTTTCAATGGGAAAAGTAATGTCAAAATAGTACCTTAAAAACTTTCTATAGTATCCAGTATGTCCGAGGAAGATCTTGATATGCTTTTTATTTATTGGTGGTTTTAAGTCTATAATGAATTTGATTTTTGCCACATCCACTTTTATTCTATCTTTGTAAACCACATGGCCTGGCAGGATTCCAATGGGTGTGGAAAATATGCACTTCTTTATATTTAGGAACAAATGGATCTTTCAACATCATTCAAGCATTATTTGAAGCCATTGGATATGGTCTTTGAAAAGGATGTAAACAGTCCATACATCAAAATATACTGGCATGGTCTCATAAATGTATTTCTGAAATGCTTTTACAACAATTCTTTAGAAAATTGTTGGAGCATTCTTTAATCCAAACAACATAACTCTATATGTGAATGATCCAAATTCAAAACAAAAAATAATTTTTTTTGGTTGATCTTCCTCAACAATTGGCACTTGGTTATACCAAAAGAATCCATCATTGAATGAATAACACTCATGTCCTACCACTTCATCGATTATCTCATCGATGAATGGAGTTGGAAACGGGTCTGTGATAGTGAACTTATTCAGCCCCCAGAAGTCTACACATATTCTTAGTTTCTTTGGGTTGTGTTTCATAGGTTGCATGACAATATGGTTGGCCCATTCAGAGTTATCAATTGGATATATGATACATGCAACCAACATTCCTTCAATCTCTTTCTAAACAATCAGTTTATGCTTATGTGCCAATTTGTAAGGACGTTTTTTATAGGCTTGGCAACTTGTATGAGGTCGATTTTCATCTCCCCCATTTCCTTTATAAGTCCTTTTAAATCCTTGTAGTTTCAGGAAAATACATCTTGGTATATTTTTAATAGGTCGACTCTTTTTTATTTATCTTTTTCCGTCCAATAGTCGCCTATTCTAGCCATTTTTATCGACTATCGGTCGAGATGTTGACCTCTTGAATTTTTAACTCTGCATCCATCCATTCGAGAGGTTTCGACTCATCAAGTTTGTACTCTCCTTCTTTGACCTCAGTGTAGGAAAGAGGAAAGTCTAGCTTCTCAAGTTTTTCCATCTTTCCATCCTTTGATACTTTTATAACTTTTTTACATTTTGTATTACTTGAGGGTGACTCTTTTTCCATTGGAAGCTTTGTCCCGAAAAGCATGCATTCTCCATATCCATCCAACATGATATTTGGTTGACAGATTGATGGCTCAAAACTATATTACAAGTCAAGTTTGGCCCTATGTCAACCTGCATTTTTCCTCTTTTGCTGACTTTTGTATGGTTTGGTTTTTCAATGAAGTCTCTAATCTCTTCAACTGCTTGAACAAGTTGTACCTCTTCCAACCTGAACTCAAAATATTTAATAAAAAATTATTTAATTGTAATCAATGAGAATGTGTCACCCAGAGATTCTTTTATTTTATACCATCTATAGGATATATCATCTAGTGTGTTGGGAAACATATGAGGCCACACTCTTTCATCTTTGTATCCAACCCTTTTCCAGTCATTTTCACATTGATGAATATGTGCTATGGGATCAAATTTGGGCTTGGATTTAAGTATGTCAAATTCTACTGATATCATTTTCCCTCCAAAATGTTCGACGAAATATGTCATCACGGTAGACCATGTCTGTATTCTGGGAGAGTGTGTTCCCCACCATCGAGTTGCTTCATCGATGAAGGATTGTACAAGGCTTTACATTCTTCTGTGCTCTCCAACTATTTTTTAAACCTTGTCATTATGGTTTGAAAAAAAACTTCTTTCTTTAAATATTATCAAGGCCATTGGCCCGGATTTTAAATCAATGGGCAGCAGGGATGGATTATGCTTGATCTTTTTCTCATACATGATGGGTATTTCTTTTATTGAGAAGAATGATTAGAATTCACTGACTGGGATGGCCTCGATCGACCAACACTCCCTTGCTTTTGACTCGTAATTTTCCATTTTCCAGTCATATAACTCAATGTCTGAGTTTTGACTAGTTGACAATGGTGATCCTTGTAAGATTTCTCTCACAACATTAGGCTCTACATTGTCTTTGTCTTCTTGCATAATTTGATACAGCTTTTTGGCTTCAGCATCTTCATCCCATGCTTCTATCCATGGCTTTCCTTCTTTTGGATCCAAAGGGATTACAATTTTCTGTCCATTTCCTTTAAGTTAGATTTTATCTCACTCCAGAGAAAAGGGGGCCTTCATTTTTATACCCCAAGGACATCTGACCAGTGTTTAGTAGGCACGAATACCTTCGACTAGGTCAATTACTTCGAATTCGACTCCAGTCGGGATGCCCATTATGGAATTATGCATGTTCTTCAAGGAACCAATGGGTTCAACAAACCTTTGATCTACCAACTTCAGGAAATTCATTGTTCTTGCAAGTGTTGGCTTACCCAATTTGATCCAAGTTTCTCATGGAAGGATATTCACTTGTGATCCAAAGTTGACTACAACTTGGTGTAATGTTCACAATCGATTTCAAAAAAAACTTGGGGATGATAATCATCATAGATATTTTCTTGTGATAAGAGTCTTGGGTCTTTATATGCTCGATGATCATATTTGTATTCTTTTAGGTTGTTCAACAGTTCAAGCAGTCAACTGACCCATTGTTTTACTTTCAAAAGTTGTAGGAATTTCTCTAAAACAACATTTTGTTTTTTGTCTCCATGACCGACAAGTTTGTTGAATTCATGATTATTGAATAAATTGAGTGCTTCATGCATCAATATTTATTCCTTGTTGGGATCAAGATAGACGTTCTTTCTCTTCTCTGGTCGGATTGGCAATTCTTGGCACATGAAGTTCTCATGGCCTGCTCTAGATCTTGTAATCACATGTAAATTTTTCGAGTTCAGGACCTCATGTTTTGGTACCATGTGTAGTAAATTTACAATCTTTTTATTCATAAACCTTTCAAGCATTATAGGACAGTCTTCAAGGGAGTGATCCCCCACTCCACATATGTTACAAAATTTTAGGTCGGTTCTTTCTTTGAGTGAACAGTCGAGGCTAATGTGGTCAACTTTCCAACACATAAAGTAGTATGTCCTTCCCTGACTACAACCTTCCATGTCGTCCATTATATTCTCCTCTATATCCCCCATGACCTTGGTAGCCACCTCTACCTTGATAGTTATTTCCCCAAACTTGATTTCCTTGATCGACATTTTGGTCACTTGCTTGCATGAGGTAAACTGAATGGATGTTCTAATTATTTTGGCCATTAAGTTGGAACTCATGAGTCAAATGGGTGGCCTCATAATAGATAGCACATTGTTTGGGCTTGGAATTTCTAAGATTATGAGGCTTTGGTTTGTCAAAGATTGACAAATTTCATAGTATTTTTTTTCTTGAATCCTTCGCACATAAGGTTCCCTTTCAGGAGCATCGCTATATTTGTAGTAATCCTTTGTGTCACCATTGTTTAAACAATTGATGCACCAAAGGTCACTTCTTCTAAGGGTCATATTTTTTAAGGATTGATGTAGCATTTCGATATTTTCTTCTAATCTTTTCTCCGTCAATGTCAAAGTTGGCAGCTAGTCGTCATCGGTTTCAATATGTTGGGATTTTATAATCACTTCTTAACATGATTGAATTACATGCATTCGCAGTGGTCCCCTAATCTTTTGCAATAGCCCAAAGACATAGCACTACACTAAGAGTTGTTTGTTGAGCAAATCCTTGAATATTTTGTCACTCTAATTGTTTCTCCTGCATTTTGTTTTATTTCTTTGAGTTTTTTGGGCCACAAGATGTTTGACATCTTGTGCTTTGCAGAAACGGAGGAAATTTATTTTTATTTCTTGTTTGGTTCTCTATTTATTTTCAGTGTAATTCATGAACCAAGTCGGTGCTCGTTCCCTTACAGTTGCTCTGAATTGTTACATTTGTTGTCTTCATTTGTTATGTCTGATGCATCCCAAAATATTTCACATATAAACCAGTTCCTTTTAGATTCCTAATGACCCTAGTATATGGGAATGAGTTTCAAACCCATTTTATCTTTAGGAGGGGAAGTGCTTCAAATTGTTTGGGTTTCATGGCAACTACTTTTCAAAATCGATGGAGTGGTCGATCGTGATTCGAATGGAATAGTCGGTTCTATCGACACTTGTGTTTCACCTGGGACTATTGGTTTTATCGACCATTGTTCCAATGATTTAGTCGAAGAATCAACTAATGTATGAGACTCCTTGCTTTCTTTAATTACTTCAACTTCTACGGTTGGGTATGGAATATCATCTGTCTGGCACCCTTGATCTATATATTCGATGAACTACCTCTCCTGAGGTTGCATCAGTTCATCACAATTGTTCACTAAATTAGTATCTTCTTCTACAATTAACAAATTCATCAAGGGGGACCGTCTGTGAGATCCTTGATATATAGGAGAATGCTTTCTTCTCCTTGATTTCCTACGCAACTTTGCCCTAGTGGGGGAATCTCAATCAAAAGTAAACCTCTCAAATTTCCTTGATTGTACGTTCGATACATACCGAGGAAGGTTTTTGATCAATATGTAATATTTGATGAAGGAATTCGCGAATTCAAGGACTTGCTTCTTCGAGAATTGAAGATCGTTGTAATGTGGGTCTCAAGTTGTCTACGTCCATGCTTTTTCCCTCATTTTCCAATTGAAGGGCGCCCACTTCTGCCTCAACCAACTACAAGTTCTGCCTTAGGAGCAATCGAGGCTACCTTTATTGCCAAATCTGGTTGGTTTCTACCGAACTCATACTGTTCATGCGCTCCAACGATTTGTCACTCATGGGGTTGCTCTCGACTCAACTTCCTTGGATCCTGCTCATTACGCATCTCTTCCCTTGATTTATATTGTTTGGCATCAAGTTGGTAACTATATTCAACTAAATGCAGCCTCTAAAAAAATAAGAACTTCAAAGAGTTTTCATCAAGTTGGCAAACATGTCAAGGCTACCTTCCCAAGCAGCGAACATAAATCTAAGAATAATCTAGACCTAGTGCATTCACGGGTTGGTCGACTAATGTCAATGGCATCAATTTTAGGAAGAATGTATTAGATGTTTCCTTTATTGATGAATTAGCTCGCAAGACTTGGATCTAATTCTTAAAAACCAAGTATGAGGTCTTTAGCAGATTTCAAAATTCAAAGCTCTAGCTAAAGACCAAAGAAGGAAGAAGATCAAAGTAATGAGATCGAACAC
>ML784756.1:718510-771828 GCA_009831015.1 Picea engelmannii | reverse complement strand
TGATTCCTTAAGAAGGGTGCATAGGGCATTTGGAGGCTTATTCACTTGTAGGTTCACCAAGAGAGTTTGGAGAAGGGTAAGAGGATGAGAATGGAAGCATTGGGAGAGGAGAGCTTGGGCACCATCTTTCATGGAGGGCTCATGGAGGCTTGGGTCCTCATTATTTGTTGGTATTGGTTATTGCTTAGAGGGTGCACATGTGGAGGAGGGCGCACCACTAGTAGATAATAGAAGGACTTGTATTATCTCAAATATGCTTGGCTCATGTTGGAGGAGACACACAAGAGCACATTTGTGTGGATGGGATTCTTTATTGGACCAAGGAAGAAGGAGGGTGCATCACTTCAATGGATAAAGCAACAAGGGAAAAGGGTGCACTAAGCTTGAGCGCATTTATCTTCTTGGAACTCCAAAGCTTCTCGTGAGGAGTTGTTATTGTATCAAGTTCCATTGTATTAGTTTACTTGTTGTATTCACTACTTAAGATCATCATTATATATACTTTCATTCCAAAGTGGTTTTCCGCCGGGGGGGGTTATCCAAGCTCATGTTGACCAACAATACTTGTGTTCATTTCATGCATGCTTAGAGTATAGATCAGCTTGTTAGAGTTGTAAAGATCAAGAGGAGTGTTATTTGTTTTGAGTATATTTCATGTGCTAACATTGGGGTATGAAAACACTTGCAAGGGCACCTCAAAAGAGCACTTAACCATAAAAAAATATGAGCAGAAAGTTACTTGATTGTTTGTTGTCCTAAAACGGCAGCAAAGGACAGTCTTGGAGATTGAAACTTAGAGCCAAATTTCAGGTCAAGGACAGACCAGTTTTGGCAGCCTCATAGTACCTCGAATTTCTACATGGTATCAGAGCCCTTGGTGGCAAGGACATGCTAATTTTGGGGAGCAAACAGTTGGCAGTTTTGGGACAACTTGTTAGCAAATTTTTGGGCAGCTTGCAGGCAAAATTAGTGGACAGCTTGTGGGCAGATTTGTTGGACAGCTTGTAGCATTGTTTTGGACTTGTGTTTTCGCCCTCTTTTTATACCTATTTGGATAGGAGTGAGGTTGATTTGGACAACCTCTTTCAAAACCTGTGTGAACAGAAGTGACATTGTATTGGACAGCCTCTTTTCACACGTGTTGTCAAAAGTGAGGTTGTAGTTTGAATGTCTATTTTCACACCTGTGTTGACAGGAGTGAGGCAGTACTCTTGTGCAGTGCTAGCATTAGTGTGAGCTTTAGTGGACAGCCATGTTGATGTCCCAGATGCAGGCAAAAGATAGGCTAGTCGGAGCTAACAACTGGTCCCCTTGGAAGACAAGGATCATATTCGACTTGGAGGATCTTGAACTATGGGATATAGTTCAAGCTCTCGTGGTGATTCCTCATACACTTCTTCCTTCACCATTGTTGAATGCAGATTTCATGAAGAAAAACACCAAGGCGAAAAGGACTATTTGTGACGAGGTGAGAGACCACGTCATTCCACATTTCACTGGTAAAGACTATGCATTTGATATGTGGGAGTCTTTATGCAAGTTTTACTAGAGTCCAAACCAGAACCGAAAGATGGTCCTTCAGGACAAGCTCAAGAGCATTAAGATGCTCTATTCCGAGTCGGTCACATCATACCTAGGCAGATTTACGCAGATTCGAGAAGACTTGGCCGCGGTCGAGGAGATTGTGGATCCTGACTTCTTGGTGAAGACATCTTTGAACAGCTTTACCAAACCTTGGGGTTCATTTGTACGAGGCATTGTAGCGCAGGAGGTCATGCCTACCTGGGAGAGACTTTGGGACGACTTCGTGCAAGAGGAGTTGAGATGCAGCTCATGATCTTCAAGACATCAGCGTATTTCAGAGGGTGATGAGGAACTTGCTTTGTGGACTAAGGGCAAGAAGAAGACCGACAGAGGTGCTAGACAAGGTCCCAAGGGAGGGGCAAACCACAACATAGTGGCAGTGGACAAGAGAGAGACATGAGCACAATGAGATGTTTTGCTTGTGGAGAGATGGATCACTATGCAAGACAGTGTCCCAAGAAGAAGAAAAAGAAGCAGGGTGGTACTGCAGCGACAACAGAGGAGGAGTTCAATGCTCAGTTTGCGAGAGAGAGTGCATTCGTCAGTTGTTGTTCGTCAATATATATGCCATCCAGTGTTAGGTGGAGAGACAGAGTTGATGAGGACCTTTTGACTCCGAGTATTGATTCAGAGGGAGCTCAAACTCAGTTTTTGAGGACACCATCTTCAAGGGTGACTGGTCCACCCATGACAATTTTAGTTTCAGAGTTGTCGAGACAAAGGGTTGGTGCAAGGGCTTCAGAGCATCATAGATTGATGAGGAGCAGGGCACCACAAAGGCTTGAGACTCACTTGGCTATGGAGACAAGCAGATCAAGTACAGATTCCACTTCAGGTGGAAGTCACTTGGTTAGAGGCCAAATTGAGGATCTTGGTGAGATGCGAAGAGAGAGAGACTCTTGGTGAGATGCCAAGAGTAGTGACCATTGGTGAGATATTTGGTGTGATGCCAAGATCTAATTGATCTTGGATAGGTGGAGATGCACTTCCATTTATAGATCAAGCAGGTTGAACAAATCTGTTTCAGAGATCACTTTTGATGATCAAGGTACAGCCATACTCATCGAGTATTTGCCAATAGGCAACCATGTCCACTATAGGGATGAAATTGGGAGTGAATGGCACTTTCCTCGATAAAAGGGAGTGTTGAGATTTGGGTACCTTGGAAAGTGGTCCCCTTGTGGTTATGGGTCTCTAACCACAAGAATATATTTGACTCATTGTGCCTTATACTTTATGTTTAATTTCACTTTGACATTTTCCTAAATCAAAAAGGTGAAATTTTTTTCGAACTGTGAGTGACCGGAAAAGAGATTAAAGCTGGTCACCTGGAAGGACAAGTATCGTACAAGTCCATACAATACAATCGTACATATGCGTATAGCACTATATAGCCAACAGAACCATACAAATGTACAATAGTACAGCAAACCATACAAGTGTACAACAATTGTTTCTGTTTTTGCCACTTTTCTCTCTTCAACAGGGCATACACCTCAAGCTAGGGGTGAATTTATCATCCACGCAACTGCTAGGTTTTAGCAGGTACGAAGTTTGCCTTCGAAGCTTTGCTTAATTGAATGATAGGTAGAACAATTGTTTCTGTTTTTGTCACTTTTCCTCTCTTCAACAGGGCATACACCTCAAGCTAGGGGTGAATTTATCATCCACACAACTGCTAGGTTTTAGCAGATACGAAGTTTGCCTTGTAAGCTTTGATTAAATGATTAATTGATTAATTGAATAATAGGTTGATTTGAAGGAAAATTCTGTGCAATTAATTTACTCTACCGTGTAGTTGTTGCAATACTTCCGAGTTATTTAATTAACATAATATTAAGACAGTAGTCATCTAATGTTGGAAAAATTTACAGTTCAATCAAAGCCCATACCATTTCTCTTAACTTCTAGAAAATCTGAATTCCTTCGAGAGTAATCACTACCCTTTTGAACAAAGGCCCAACTAAAGTTGGGAATTTAACTACACCATTCTATAAAGTTCAACAAGGTGAACGAAAACCATATTATTAAAAGACTGACAGAATCAATGCTCCAAGCTTATTTGTCATGGGCACAAAGACGCCTCAAATCATATGTGGATTGCACTCTAATCTATAAATTCAATGGTCTCCACAAAACACGAAGGAGCGATAAAGTGGATAAATATTAATTGGATTGAGAACTACAACATGAAGTTTTGTGCTCAAGGGTTTTCCCTTGTTTACTTTCAGGACCCATATAAATAAATGGTGAAAATTAGAGAGGTTTCTATGGCTCTAGCTAACTAAGAGCACTCTTCAGGGAACCTTGGTATCCAAAGTTCAAATTAGCTAATGGCATTCACCACCACACCCATTCGGATGAGACTAGTGAATCTTCAAGAAAGGTTTTAAGCAAATTCCATAGCTTCAAACCCAACCTATATGAAAACATTGACATTAGATGTGGAATTTGCATGGATTAGGCCACCTCTTAATGAATTGGCCCATAAAACACTTAACAAATAGAATTTGAAATTATACACCAAATTTCCAAGTAGGAAATGGAGAAGGATTTAGAAAGTGTGGAAAAAGAAGAGGTTTAATTGGCTCATATATTAATGGAGCTAATGCAGAATTTCCCATGGATTGGCCCACCTCTCAATGAATTGACCCAGAAAAAGACTTTTCCAAATGGAATTTGAAAAGATGACACCATCAAAATTCCAAGAAGCAAATAGAGATGGCTAATAGAAAGAACGGAGAAAGAAGTTCAATTGGTTCACATACTAAAGGGACTAACACCTTCAAGCATAGATGAAAATTTATAGTCGGTTGCATGAGAAGAGGTTTAAATTGACTCACATATTGAGGGGGCTAACACCTTCAAGTGTAGTTGAAAACAGATATTTGGTTGCATGTTCTTTGCAATTGTGGATCCTAAAAAAATAGGGAATATTATTGGAAGAAGTCCCTTGTCATGTGTACTTCAAAAAAAACAAGAAGTTGTTTTTTTTAAAACATATTAAAACTACCTATAGAATGAACATTCCTCGTCTTTGGATCACTTCTACAAAGAAAGTATTGCCATTTAGGACAAACTTAACAATTTTCATATTTTAGCCCTCAATATAATATAGAATCTCGTACAGATTTGAGCAATTTTTTGGAACTGGACTCTTGCGCTTTAGGAAATGAAAACAAAAGCACAAATTCCTTCCACCCAAGCAAAGCTTGTTAAACAGATTGAGATAAAAACAGTGACGTATTAGTCTTAACTTACAGCCCTCTATACAGCATGTCTGACAACATGAGTTTTTTCCTTTGTATTATAACAAATTGGGGAAAATAAACTAACACTGCTTCCCTTTCGTATTCATAACAAATTGAGGAAAATAATCAATTACTGCTTCCATTTACTTAGTTTTCAACTCTATTCAATCCCTAGCTTACATTTATTTAAGTGTCCAATGCTAATCAATCCCTGGTTTCTCTCCAAAGAATTAAGTCATTAGCAGCCAAACCACTTTGCATGTAGCATATTCTATTTCATGAAATGTTTACTTCTATCTGAGAATTTTGGTTAGTCAAGTATTTTAGATTCAACTTCATTTTTATATTCTTCTTGCTTTCTTTTGCATAATGGGCATTTTATTATTATTTTAAATAAAACATATACTTTTCCAGAAAGAGCATAACCAATGATTCAGATTGAATTACTACCTTACGTAAAAAGTCAAACCCAGTGGCAGCAATGACCTATTTACTTTAACCATCAAAAATAATACTTGTACTAGGATAAGTAGCACACTCGTTCCCTTGAATTCCTGTAAGAGAATTAGCGTTGGCTTCCTGCTTAATATCAACTGCATAAACCTCCTTCCCCACGACTCATTACCTCTATTTGACAATTACTGGATTACAACTATTATTTGTAATGTCTGCTTAGCACAAGTAAGTGCAGAGTATTAATTATCCCCATGACTTATTTAAAGAACAAAGGTTTAAAAGAAATGGATCAAACTTATGTTAGCTCAATTTTAAAATTACCAAAGCCTGTGGCAACAAATAACCTATTTAACCATCAAACAGTAATACTTGTATTATGATATGTTGTACACTCGTTCCCTAGTGTTAGTGATGGCTTTCTGCATAATATCAACTGCATAAACCTCCTCTAGATTAATTACCATTATTTGACAATTAGTGGACTGCGACTAATATGTGTAATGTCTGCTTAGCACAAGGCAGTACAAAGCATTAATTATCTGTGGCTTATTTAAGGAACAAAGCTTACAGAAAAATGGATCTCACTTATGTTAGCTCAATATTTAAATTACAAAGTTTACTTCAACAGTTCAGGCAATACTTGACACCTGAAAATGGTGTGCCAATTTTGCATATCTCAAAGAACTTCGTTGGGGTTCATTTCCTTGAATAATAATAGCAAACCCAAACATCACAGGGAGGGGACTCACACAAATCTAAACTACTAATAAAATCTACAAAAGTGTTGATCAAAACCCAGGTGCAAGTCCAAAATCTTCTCCCTGAAATAAGACATAATCTGGAGACACAAGAGAAAAAAAGCCACTGTACAGGCCCTCAAGTCAAAATCTCCTCCTTGAAGAAGTCCAAGGCAATCAGGGTAGGGAGATGACATGGAATCTCAAAAGATCATTGATATGGGAAGAAAATCACCATTTTTATCATCTCTATTAAAATCCATGGGCTCCTACTCTTCTGCCCCCATGGGGCAAGAAAACTGGCAGGAAAACAGCACGAAAACCCATGATGAGTTGGGGAAACACGGAAAGTATGCTGTCATACAGGCTGGCATCATTTTAAGCTCTCAATTGTTCTTTTTGCCTGCTTCTGTTTTCAGTCTCCTATTGTAGGTTATTAGTCACCTATTTTCGTACCTCTATTTTGTACATGGACCATCGTATAAATATTGTGTGCATATTTTGCCTAGGTGCCATAATACTTTGGACTGTAAAAGAAACATAAACTAAAGTTTCCTAGTGAGAGTTTAAGGCCGAGGTTAACTTGTATGACCTCTAAAAAGTCCTGTCTCAGTTACTCATAGCAAAATATTTTTGTTTTCTCAAGTTGATCACTAGACCGTGATGCAAGAATGATGTAATCTGAAAAAGTAAGGTAATATAAAAATATGGAAATGAAACTGGTTCAACTGGAGACGAGGTAGGGTCTACAAGACAAGTGTTCCAATCAAACTTACCCTTTGTGATTAGCTAAAGGTGGCAAGGGTAAGAAAAGCCTTGAGAACACCTCACCTCCATGCATATAAATGCTCACCTGCACTCTTCCATCTATATATCCTCACGAGATTTGAGAGTTCGTTTTGCTATATTTTGGTTGCTTTCCCATGCTTTTGGATAGTTACTTTCAGACAAATCTCATGCAACTTTAGGGAGCCCAGAGGGGAATCTTGTTGATGAGAGACTAATGTCCGATGCCATCCCGATTCGTGTGCGATTTAGTTCTGAAACTTTGAGCATAGCCTGTAGTACTTTTGTGAGTAAGCCTATAGGTAGCCTTGAGCCTTTCAGTCATATAGCCCCAGCTTAGGGATGACATTCAAAAAGGATATCTGTGGCTGGGTCATGAATGGTCCCTTGCCAGCGATTTTCCATGTTCAGTTTGTGTAATGAATCTCAGTTTCTCTCTCTAAGAATATTCAGTTTCTCTCTCTGATCTGAATGTGTTTGGTTTCCTATGTGATGGATTTTCTGAATTCATTTCCAGTTTTGAAAGTTGTTCCAAATATGTGTTTGGCCTGCATTTAGAAATTTGCAGGCTTGCCCAACTCTGTACTTTTAGAACACAAAACATCAGTGATTGTGTGTAAACAGTTTGGCAAATGGGTGAAGAGATATTCCAAGCACTTGAAAGAGTGGAAGAATCGAAGTGAAGTTTTGTGCCCCACCATAGTTCTCCTTGCATTAAAGACTAAGGGTGAGGTTTGCTAGAAAAAGGTAGATAAGGAGGTCTTTAGAGACTACTTAAGAAAAAACTTCAAAGCTGACATCGAAGTGAAGTTTTGCGCCCCACCCCAGTTCCCCTTGCATTAAAGACTAAGGGTGAGGTTTGCTAGAAAAAGGAAGATAATGAGGTCTTTAGAGACTACTTAAGAAAAAAATTCAAAACTAATAAAATCAGCATGAATAATGTCAAAAAAAATTATGGCCTGTAAATAAAGGTCACATCTGATCATATTTATAGCTCAGTAGCTCTGAGAGTATTTCCTATTTGAGGTCCTATAAAACAATGATAAGTGAGTAAAAATACTCCATTGCTTTTTATTCACTTAGAACATGTCACTAATAAACTAGTAATTCAGATAGCTTGACATCTACCAGCTATGATAAATAAAAATGGCACAGGAGATGATAGAATAAAAAATGCCAGAACTTTTCAGCATGCAATACTCGTATAAAAGGGAAGAAACTGCTGGCTACCAATAGGTTGCAAGCAAGAGCTGTATCTAGTTCCTGCAACTGCAGCTGGTAAAAACACCTTACTGCTTGCCAATTGCTAGTCAAATGCCGGCATTGAGGTAAAAATGGGCAGTACACAAAATTTTCATAGAAGCTCGAATATTTTGAACTGCAAAAGACAACCTCTGGAAAGAATCCAGCTACAACCTTTCATCCTACCAAGGAAGCAGAAGCATCTACTTAACTTCCTGCTGCAGCAGTTATGGGTGAGGATGAAGCATCTGCAAGTTTCTCATGCTCCTTGTTTAGCATCTGTAAGTAAACCGAACCAAACCACACATTACAACTTCAGGAAGTTATTTCACTTGCCTTGTACACTAAATAACAAAGATATTGTTTCAATATTCACCTTGTTGTTTATGAGATTATGCATGGCAATGACACTCCGAATAAGGGAGGACAGATAGATAACCAGCATCATGTCATTTGTTTTCACTGTAGAAAATAAGGCAATGGCTTAGTAAATGTTGAGCTTTCAGAAAGCAAGTTACTTCAAATCAGTTTCAAGCAATTAGTTTGTACCTCCTTAAATTGTTACAACATAAGATGGTAAGAAAGAAAATACCTGCAAAAGCCTTCACTAACTCATTAACATTCAAGTTGGGCAACAGATTGAATACATCCTGCAAAAAGAGAGAGATGAGAATCAAAAAACTTAATAAAGCTTAAAGATCCCAACCTACAATAAATTTCAATTTCAGGCTCTTCCCCCAATCAAATCCTACTGTGAAAATGAGATCTGAAAAACTCTTATTCTATAATAAGCACATATGGTTGATGCACAGTTTCCATTTACATAATGGAGGATATAGGTGCCAGCTCAGATTACAATAGCTTGACGTCTGAGAATGTGAACTCCTAAATGATTTCAGACAACAGAGAAAACATTGGAGCCTTATCCATATTTCACAACAATGTGGAAAAATTAATAAATTATGACTCCACACACCACCCCAAGGCTAAAAAAAATCAATTTACTGCAATGAATAGAATATAACCAACCCGGCAAGCATTAATAATTTAACACAGAAGAAAAAAATATAGGTAAAGAATGCATCCAAACCTGACAATAAACTCAAAAAATACTAATATTAGACTATTAAGATGCACATGACAATGAGATTATGCAAGTCATTTAGCTTTCAAAGAAGCCAAACTATCATTCTAGCTCCCATATAATATTTTGAAGAGTTGTCTGTACTCTGAATAGCACTATCTCTTCTAAGAAGATTTTACTGTGGTTAGTGCAATTTCAGTCATCCCATTAGCTTCTATAAAAGTTATAGACAATTAATTACATAAATATTAACACTTACCATTTTGCACTTCAAAATTCTTTTAAACTTAACGGTTGTACACATAAAAAATCTTTAAAACCTCACCAATTGGTTATGACATTTAATATTTGTTGAACTTCATTGACATACAAAGAATTAAATAATCCAAGATAAGAAAGCTTGCAGTCCCCCTAAAATACAAGATAAGATTATTTGCAAGAAACTTCAGCAGATTTAAGAAAAGAAACGAGCTATTACTCTCAGTAAAAATTGCAGGGTAAAGATTTGCAGTAATGAACCAGACTCAAGTGTGGACCTGTTAATTAAATGAGGACAGTTACTGGTAGTGTCCTATCAAAGCATTAATTATAAGCTTAGTCATTGTGTATAGCAATTTTTTTCAAGAAAGCTTGAATTTCATCAAATCTCAAGCAATGGCAAATTTGGGAATGTAAGTTTTGAAATAAAATGTTAAGATTCATTTTTTGTTAAAATTAAATGTCTGGACATTTAGTTTGAAATACTCTTGGGTCAACTTGAGGAGAGATCCCTCGGAGCTTAGTTGAATATCTTTTGGATGCTTTGGAGGATTAATGAAATGTTTTATGGATGAGGAGACTTCTAGATGGAGGGGACTAGGGATTATGCAGATAGGGGAATGGACTAGGGTTTTCAGCAGCTTTAGGATAGGGTTTACACAGGTCTGATCCCAGATCTGAGACTCTGATTTCTCTGGCTTCTGCTCTTGACGAGCTGAGGGCAGTGCCTGCGGGATCATGCAAGGGAAGAGGCTCACAGAAGAACATGAGAGGTCGTGATGTGGTTTGATCGTGCAAGGGAGGAGGCTCACAGCAGAACATGAGAGGCTGTGTTACGGTTACATTCACAATTTTAGGAGCTCTAGCATGTCGTTTTAGTCACCAAGGGTTAGCACATGCATACTAAAATAAATGTAACACACCTAGAGATCTTTACAGCTGAAAATACAGTGGTTCTACACTCACACATGAAATTTAACACAGGTATTTTTGGTCAACATGACCCTGGATAAAAAAACCAGTTTGGAATATATGTCTATATATGAGGAGAATAGATGATGGAATACAACAAGTACAAAATACAGATGAACCTGATACAATAGAAGCTTGATCCAAGCTGAAATACAAGTCCAAATGAAACAAGAGCACCCTAGGATGGTGCGCCCCCCAGAAATGTTGCCAAGACCACTGAAATGGAGCCAGATGCCAACTAGAATCTCTGAACAGGAAATCCCTCCACAGTACTCTGATACCGAAGTGTAGCCTCCCTTTGAAACAAATCTCACCTGCAATCTGATCTCTCTAAGACCTCCCCACTGTTGATGCGCCCTCCTCACCAAGTGCGCCCTCCTCAACACTGGAAGCTCCTCAATAAATAAACGAGGCCCTAAGCTTGWTGGCTATCTCCATAGAAGGGAGCRCCCAAGCTAGCCTCATCCAATGCCTGAAACCTCATCTCTATGCTCTCTCAAACTCTCCAAGTGAACAAATGAAGGAATGAGCTCCTCCTGTTCCTTTGCGCCCCTCTTGAACCTCCATAAGGAAACCTAAATGATCAATGGCTGAGATCATCCCATCTCAAGTCTAATCAAAGGTTGAGATCTCTCCAAAAGAATCTCACTCAAAAACCCACTTTGGGTTAAGTTCCCTAAGTTCACTTTATGTCTCCTAATTCACCCACAAAGTGAATCAATAGTCATTTTAGGCATAAATGACCAAATTTCAGTTTTGACTTAAATCTCCTAAGTCAAAGTGAAATTAGACATAAAGTACAAGGCACAAAGTACATAGTACTTCCCACGTTTTTAGGAGCTCACAAACACATGGGGAACACCTCCCAAGGTACATAATCTCGACACTCCCTCTTACTGAGGAAGGTGTTTCTCACCAAGCCCATCTTGTCTCTGAAGTAGACATGTTTGCCCCTTGGCAAGGCCTTGGTGATGATGTTTGCAATCTGCTCGTCAGTCGATATATATTGTAACTGCATTGCGCCTCTCTAAACCCAATCACGGATGAAGTGATACCTGATCTCAATGTGCTTCGACCAATCATGGAAAACTAGATTCTCAGAGAGTTTGATACAACTTTGATTCGCAGTGTATGACGATCAGTGGCATCTCTTGACCAAATAATCCTACCAAAATCTTACGAAGCCAAATGGCCTCGCAACTTGCCTGAATGGCCGCCATGTACTTTGCCTCGATCGAACTAAAAGAAATTGACTTCTGCTTTCGACTGAACCAAAAAACAAGTGCTGACCCCAAACCAAAGCAGCACCCTGAGGTGCTTTTTCTTTCAGTAGCACATCATGCTCAGTCTGAGTCTGTGTAGCCAACGAAACTAACCCCATCACCTCTGATATAGTCTAGGCCAAAATCAATTGTCCCAACAATGTACCTCAACACATGTTTTGCCCCAATCATGTGAACACTCCTCGACTCTAACATATGTTGGCTGAGAGTGTTCACGGCAAAACAGATATCTGGTCTGTTGTTAACCAGATACATGAGAGAATTGATCAATTGTCTATAAATTGTAGCATCTACCAACTGGGAATTTGAAGCACCAAGCTTCTTCAAATTGGTAACCATGGGTGTCAACATAGGTCTGCAGTCCTCCATCTGAAATCTGCTCAAAATATCTGCAGCATACTTCCCTTGCCCGAGAAATATGTGTCCCTCCTGCTGCCATAACCTCCATACCAAGAAAATAGTGAATCAACCCAATATCACTCATCTCAAACTCTGATGCAAGTCCCAGCTTGCACTTAGCTATGAGTTCCTCGACTCCTGTGATGAACAAGTCATCCACATATAGAATGAGAATGAGCGTGTCCTCGCCTCTAATGATGTAGTAGAGGTTAGGATCAGCATCACTCTTCTCGAAGCCCATCTGAAGCAAGTATGTGTCAATACGTGAATACAAAGCTCGGGGAGCTTTCTTCAGACCATAAAGTGCCTTTCTCAAAAGACACACGTGAGTCTCCCTCTCACTCACCTCAAACCCCTGTGGCTGCTCAATGTACACCTCCTCATCTATAAAGCCATTCATAAATGTGGTCTTCACATCCATCTGATGAATGCTCCAACCCATCTCTAACGCTATGGCAATAATGCTACTGATCAAGGTGTATCTCGCAACTGGTGCAAATGTCTCATCATAATCGACTCCCTCTATTTGAGAGAAGCCTCGCGCCACAAAACGGGCCTTGTGTTTCTTTATGCTGCCATCTACAACATACTTGGTTTTGTACAACCACCTGGAGGTCACAACTAACTTCCCCACTGGCCTCGGAACAACCTCCCAAACATCATTGCGCACAATGGAGCCATACTCCTCTACCATGGCCTCTCTCCAAACCTGTTGGTCCACTACCTGTGCAAATGTTTGTGGCTTAATATCTATGATACTCGTCACTAGTGCCAAATATGCTCTGAATCCAACTGGAGGTCTACTCTCTCTGATCTGGCTCTTGGGCTCCCCTACGTTCTCTCTGGCCTCCTTCAGGGTCTCCTGAAACCATCTAGGTCTCCTCTTCCTTGAAGTGGTCAACGGAGAAGTAAGGTCTCTCTTCCCAAGAGTGACTGCCTCAGGACTCGTCTCAACACTCTGAGAACCCGAAGCATATGCCCCCTCTGACTGAACACCCTCTAATTGTGACCCTGAAGCTGTGCATGGTGACCTTGTCACCCCTGATACTGGTGTACCGAAAACCTGAGGCTATGCTCCCTCTGAGGCATCAATCGATGCTTCTGCATCATCATCCTCAACACTGACTCTCAACTCAAGAGATCTATAAAAAGCCCTATCCTCCTCAAATATGACATCTCTGCTCACCACCACTCTCCTAAGCGATGGAATGTAGATACGATAGCCTTTGGACACCTCGAGTATCCAACTAGAATCCCCTGGTGGGCTGTGGGATCTAGCTTTGTCCTCCTCTCTGAGGAGACATGAGAATAGGTCAAGCACCCAAAGATCCTGATGTGCTCGACATCGAGCCTCCTACCAGTGAAGACCTCCTCAGGAGTAATCTTCCCCAATATCCTGTGGGGGCTCCTGTTCTGCAGGTAAACTGTAGTAGCACTCGCCTATGCCCATAAGTACAAAGGCAAACTTTGATCGTGCAGCATGGATCTCGTTGCACCGGTGATAGCCCAGGTCTTCCTCTCGGCAACCCTACTCTATTGGGGGTTGTATGGTACAATCATCTGTCTTCTAATGCCATGTTGGGCACAGAAGTCTACAAATTGTCTAAGGAATACTCACCCTCGTTATCCAACCGCAACACTTTGATCCTCTTTCCAGATTGGTTCTCCACAAAAGCTCTGAACTATCGGAACCGTTTGAATACCTCACTCTTGGTCTTCAGGAAATAGATCCAAGTCTTCCTTGAGTAGTCATCAATGAATGTGAGATAGTACTCACAACCACTCAAGCACTTCTGAGTCATGGGCCACCACACATCCATGTGTACTAAATCCAGTATCCCAGCAGACCTGGCGTCACTGCTGGGGAACAAGGCCTTGGTAAAATTACCAAGCGCACACCCTCTACAAACATCTCGATACTCTCTCCTCCACCCCCTATAGTGGGGCCCCAAACTTGGAACCCTGCTGACCTCCATAGTCGGCCTTCTTCTTGCCCTTTGTCCAAAGAGCAAGATCCTCATCACCCTGACCTGACTACTGTTGTTGTTGTTGTTGTCCAGAGGCCTCTCCCACAAGTCTAGTCTCCTCCTAGACCAAGTCATCCCACATCCTCTCCCATGTAGGCATAACCTCCCTGGCAACAATGTAGCGAACAAATGGACCCCATGATTTGGTAAAGTTGTTTAAGGTTGTCCTCACCATAGAGTTGGGGTTCACCACCTCTCCAACGACTACAAGCTCATCTCTGATCTGGGTGTAGCGACCAAGGAATGAAGTCACCGACTCACTCTTGAGCATGTGAATGCCCCTCAGTCTGTCATTAAGAACCATATTCCGGTTCTCATTGGAGCTCTGGTAAAGCTTACATAGAGATGCCCACATCTCATATGCATAATATTTCCCAGTCAAGTGGAGAATGATATGTTCTCGCATTGCATCACATATGGTCCTCTTTGCCTTGTTGTTCCTCTTCCTGAACTCTGCCAACAAGACAAGGGCAGTAGCAAGAATAGCAAGAACAGGCACCTCAACTATATCCCATAGTTCGAGGTCCTCTAAGACAAAGACTATCCTTGCCTTCCAAGGCAACTTGTTGCTAGCCCCAATTAGCCTATCCTCCATACGCATCTAAGATGCTGACATGACTGCCAAACTGCACTCCAGCTGATGCTCAAGCTGCAAAGGAACGTTGTCTCACTCCTGTCAACACATGTGTGAAAAGAGGCAAGCGAACTCCGACCTCACTCCTAGCAATATAGGTGTGAAAAGAGGTCGTGTCAAATCAGCCTCACTCCTACCTCGTAGGTATGAAAAGAGACAGACGAAAATTGTCCACCACTGCTCTACAATCCTCTACAAAATTTATGCCAACAAGCAGCCACTAAACACTGTCAATGGCTGTCCACAAAGAAGATGTCTATAACAGCCCACTCATATGCTGTCCAAACTACTCAAAAATCAGCCACCTCAGCTCTGATACCATGAATATTTTCCAGGTCCTATCAAGCTGCCAACTAGGTTTGTCTTTGACCTCAAGTTGGCTCTAAGTTTCAACTGTCAATGAAGGTTTTGTTGYTGTTTTAGGACAGCCATCAGTTCAAGAACTTCTTGTTGATTTGTTATGGTTTCATTCACAATTTTAGGTGCTCTAGCATGTAGTTTTAGTCACCATGGGTTAGCATACTAAAATAAAAGTAACACACCTAGAGATCTTTACAACTGAAAATACAGTAGTTCTACACTCTAACACACATGAAATTTAACACAGGTATTTTTGGTCAACATGCCCCGGAAGAAACCTCCATAAGGAAGCCTAATAAATAGACGATTGAGATCATCCCATCTCAAGTCTAATCAAAGGTTAAGATCATCCCATAATAATCTCACTCTCAAACCTACTTTGGGTTAAGTTCCCTAAGTTCATTTTATGTCTCCTAATTCACCCACAAAGTGAATTAATCATCATTTTAGGCATAAATGACCAAATTTCACTTTTGACTTAAATCTCCTAAATCAAAGTGAAATTAGACAAAGTACAAGGCACAAAGTACATAGTACTTCCCACATGTGTTTAGGAGCTCACAAACACATCGAGAACACCTCCCAAGGTACATAATCTAAACAGTTTGAAGTGATCCTACAACAGATTGAGTGGGGGCATTGATTCATACAAATTGATCCACGAGAGTGAACAAGTGGGATCTGACAAAAAATTGCTCATAATGGAAAATCATTGCTTGTTGTGTCACACTAAAAAACAACCTAACCATTTATCGTGTGCATTTTTCTAAGCGAATACACAGAAGACATGGCACGTCCAATAGGTGAGATTATTCATTCACTCAGATCTTGATGAAGGGATTCATGGTTTCCATTTAAATCTGCTTCTCACAAGCCACCAATGTTGTTAAGAGACAGATCCGTTGAGTTAGGGATATGTGGTGCCATAAAATTGAGCCATGAATGTGAACTAGTGGGATCTAGCAAAAAATTGCTCATGTTGTGAAATCATTGCTTGTCGTCTCACACCAAAAAAATACAACCATTTATCGTGTGTATTTTTCTCAACGAATACACAGTAGACATGGCACATCCAACAAGTGTCTCTATTCATTCACGCACTAGGGTTTCTCTACAGATCTGTCTCTATGGATTCTGAGATTCAATTGGTTGATTACTCTGAAGACATGGACTCAGAAGAGGACATTTTTGTATCCTATGGTTCACCTGATGTCAAGGTCTCTAGGGCCATGGGGGTTCGAGGCCTGAACACTTTATAACTACCAAAACTTTGGATAAAGGGGTTGCGGTCAATAGTCCAGACAAATTTGTGCCCCCACACATGCCATGTCCTACAGGCAAAGTCTAGTTGGCAAGCAAAGGGCACTTCAAGCTATTCCTAGGTGGCCACGTCAAAAAAGGGTGATAGTGTTCATGTGACTACAATCAATGTGGTCGCAGGTAGGAGTAAAGGGCATGTCAATCGACTCGAGGTGTTGGTTTCATTAGAACTATAGTCTTTGGGATAATGACAAATGCAAGCCCTGGAATACTTCAACAACGCTTCAAGAGGACCCTATGGAGCTGGGAGTGTATTATATTTAAAAACAATCATTTTTTCCACTTCTAGTGTGGATAAGTGTTACACCTTATATTGTATGAGGTTTTGCACTGTGATTTTCATCACATTGATGGAATTTGTAATTGATACCCTTGGAGCTTTTTGGATGGATTAGGGGTACACACTCACTCTCTTTGCTTGGAGACGCTACTTCTTGGATGAGTTGGTATTTTGTGTGGGAGAGGAATCACTTCTCTTTGGTGGATGATCATGGTTGATGGTTTTCTCATGGTTTTGGATGCTACTTTCATGTTATTGTTTCATAAATCACTCTCTTGACCTATGGATGTTTTCTACTCCATGTGTTATGTTCTTCTTGGAGCATCCTAGTGATCTTGCATGATGGTGATGTTACATTATTGATGTCACTAGGCGAGGGTGTACATGGTCCTCTTATGTTGGATGTGTGTGATGGGGGGCATAATTGATGATTGGATGGAGATAGCATTCTCTTATGTGTCCTTTCCTATGATGTTGATGCGGTGGGTTGATGCATGTTGCCTTGGTGGGATTCTCCTAGGTGGTATAACATTACGATATTAGACATCACATAGGGAAAATGTGTTTGATGATGTTAGTACCATTGTTGATGTACTTTTTCCTAAGTTTAAATTCGAGGGGCGCGGGGGATTACTACATATGTTTCCTTGATGATCTAAGGTTGGATGATGTATTTTTGAGTATTAGTCTATTGAAGGTGGTGCACTCTAGCTTCAAGCCTAGGTAGAGCTTATGTCTTGTTATCATGGTGGAGTTTTGCTACAGAAATAACTTCTATTTGTTAAGTTTTCACTGTTGTTATTAGGTTATTTCCAAATTACATGAGCATTCAATGCATTTCCAAAACAACAATATAAAGAGGATCACTGAAAAAAACACAATCACAAGGTATGCATTTTATCCTAGGAAACCCTCATGGGGGAGAAAACCCAGCAAAAACTTCCTCAATAATAGATTGCCAAGACTAAGACCAAAACACCAAAGACAAACCAAGACTGAGCACACGCCTCTCTTCTCCTTCCTCCTGCAGTTGCAACTGCCTTCAAGATATGCGCACTAGATGAGTGAGTGAGTGTGTTCAAATCAGACACCATCCTCACATATAAATACAAGTTGTGAGGTGGTGCTAGGGTTGTGTCTCTTCACTTGGTGGAGCCGACTTCTCCTAGAAGTGGCTAAAACCACTTTATAATTACTAGGGGTTGACTTTACAAATACCACCAAACAAATACAGTTTGACCAATCCACAAAAGGGGATTTGATCTTATACAAGACCCAACTTGATCAATCCACGGAAGGGGATTTGATCTATACAATGATAACTCAAATATAATTAGAATATTCTTCGAAGTTACAATATTTCAACACTCCCCCTTAACGAGAAGGGTATTATACTAACATGAATCAATACAACATCATCAAGAGAAGGAGAGGGTAGCATCATCATTAGCATCTAGAACACAAACCGACACATCTATAAATCATCGAAAGTTTTTCTCAACATCAATATCATCATCGTTTACAGCATGGAGCTAGAGTAACATCATCATCATCATCATCAAAACATGAATCTGGAACATCAACATCAATAGCACGAAGCTGGAACAACATCATCAACAGAACGAAGCTGGAACAACATCATCAACAGCACCAAGATGGAACAACAACATCAACAGTACAAGGCTGGAATAACAACATCAACAACATGTGGCAACAGAATGAGGCAAGTGCATCAACAACAACATTTGTGGTACTCTGACAGACCGTCCTTACCGGACCTTCGAGATCTTCCCAAGAATCATAAGATTCCCTAGGATATAAAATCCTAAGAAGCTACCATGTGGTACTCTGACAAACCGTCCTTACCGAACCTTCGGGATCTACCCAAGAATCATAAGATTCCCTAGGATATAAATCCTAACGGAGTTACCACTACTGACCACAACTGGCATATACATGCACAGGTACTCTGACAGACCGTCCTTACCGAACCTTTGGTATCTACCCAAGGATGATCAATCCCCTAAGATATAAAATCCTAACAGAGCTACCCGTTGTTGTTCGGGACACCATAGTATCATCAACATCGCTCCCTCTTTGGAGGGAGGTCGTTTCGGACTACACAGAGCTTGTCTCGGAAGTACTCAAACTTCATACAAGACAGAGACTTGGTCAACACATCTACAGCTTGTTCATTTGTACCAACATATTTGAGCTTTACAGCTCCCCTTTGCACCATATCACGAATGTAGTGGTACCGGATCTCTATGTGCTTCGACTTATCATGGAACATTGGGTTCTTCGTCATCTTTATACAACTCTGGTTATCACATAGAATCACGGTGGCTTCCATCTCCAAATCGAACAGACCTGTCAACCATAGTTTTAAAAATCGATCGAACCAAAACCGACTGATTTGACCGGTTTGATGGTCGACCGGTTCGAACCGGCCAATATCCAGAACCGGTCGACTAGTTTATGACGAAACCGATCGATTGGGTACCAAATCGACCGGTTTGGTACCAAACTAGTCAATTCCATCCAAACAGTCAAGGCATATTCAAATGGATGCAGATCCACTATTAGGGCCCTGCGATCCGATTCCAGAGTTGGACATGGCAAGCCCTAGTGGAACTGCAGGCAGGCGTAGCCGTATACCTTGTGTGCCTCGTCGTACTCGTACTACTACAGCTAGTGCAACTTCAGAACCTACAGTCATAGATGTCCCTGATGATGATGAGTGGCCGAGTTCAAGTCAGAGTCAAAGACAGATGATGATGCCGAGGGCAAGGATGGTCGTGTCATTTCTACTTCTAACAATAGTGTTGATTGATCATTGATCATGTTGATCAATGAGATAGTGACTTGTAGTCTTGACTCTTGTTAGTATGTTATTTGTTGTTGTAGAGGCCATTTAGAGCCTCCTTCATTATGTATTTATTTTCCAATCTAGATATGTATTGCACTTGGTGCCATTTTGATATATTCATGAGCATACTTCGGATATGTTGTCTCTAATTATCTCTAATTGTCTCTAATGCTTTGGAAACATGATTTAAAATCTCAAAAATATATTTTTTTCATTAAAATTTAAATTTTTTTTAAAAAACCAGTTCATTGAAACTGGTTTTGGTTCCGGTTCCGATTGGACCCTCGACCAGTTTCGGTTCCGGTTTTTAAAACTATGTTGTCAACAACTTCCAAAGCCATATGGATTCACAACTAGTAGAACATGTTGCAATGTACTCCGCTTCTGTCGTGCTGAGAGCAATACTGGATTGCTTCTTGCTTTGCAATGAAATCATGGATGACCCCAAACTGACACAACATCCTGAAGTGCTCTTTCTGTCTGAAGCACTTCCAACCCAATTTGAATCAGTATAACCATACAATCTAAAGTCATGATCTCCAGTATAACAAAGACCATAATCCAACGTACCCTTAAGGTATCTCCTCACATGCTTTGCAGCTACAAGGTGAACATGTATGGGTTCCACCAGATACTAACTCAAGGTGTTCACAGCAAAGCATATATCTCCCCTGGTATTCGTCAGATACATCAATGATCCAATAATCTGTCTGTATAGAGTAGCATCAACCAACTCTGACGAAGTATCAACCAGGAGCTCCAAATTCATTTCCATGGGTGTGTTCATGGCTTTACATTCCAACATGTCAAATCTCTTCAATATTTCAAGAGCATACTTCCCTTCATTAAGGAAGATCATCTCTAGGCTCTGCCAAACTTCAAGACCTAAGAAATAATGCATCTAGCCTAGGTCTTTCATCTCAAACTCTGTTGCAAGCTTCTTCTTGCAATTTGTGATGAGCTTTTCTTCTCCTGTTAAGATTAAATCATCCACATATAGTAGCAATATAACTGGCTCATCATTCATAACCTTGAAGTATAGGTTACGATCAGGTTTACTCTTGGTAAAGCCCAAGCTTGTCAAGAAACTATCAATTCTGCCATACGAAGCTCTAGGAGCTTGCTTCAACCCGTACAAAGCTTTCTTAAAGCAGCAGACATGAGTCTTTCTATCTTCAACTTCAAACCTTTGTGGTTCTTCTATATACACTTCTTCTTCAATAACACCATTTAAGAAAGTTGTTTTCACATCCATCCAGATGGTTACAAGAGACAACCACAAGGGGATCAATTCCCAAGGTACCCCAAAACTCTACAATTAGATCCAAAGTTAAGACGGATCTATGCTAGTATATATTAATAACAATTACCATGGAGATGTTCAACATATGTTCTACTTAAAAGGAAACATGAGCATGCTTTAATTCAAACAAGTAGGAAATCACTCTCGTCGATTTAAGTTGCAGATTTAAAATAATGTGTATATTTATGATCCTTACATTTTGCCAGATGCTAAAAACAACTTCTTCGTGGGGCAAACGTATCTTTCATAAGAAGCAAACAAGGACTCTAAAAGGATTCAAGGAAGACAATGTGTTATTACTTGTCATCTCTAAATAAACATCAAATAAATGCATTATGGACTCACTATAATAATTCTAGCTTTGACCTAGGGAAGCTCATAGCTCTCACATAACTCAACATCCATGTTTTCATCATGGCTTGGGAGGGTATGCACAGATGGCTTACAAATTTTCAATCAACATGATCTAGTCTCTTATGTTTTGGTATTGACTTTGACTTTGAGCTACCAAAGCTCAACACACTTCTATAACTCGACACCTATGTACCAATCATGGCTTGGAAGGGTCTGCATGACACCTTACAAATTTTCAATCCTCGCAATCCAATCTCTTAAGTTTTTACTCATAAGAGTCCCAATGACCCAAGGCAATTTATACTCAAGTTGAGAATCCATGGTAAAATCCCATCAGTGCATCTTTGTGTGACATAAATCTTGAGTCGAATCCAAATGATTTGAGAAGGGAATGAGCTATTCTCCTATTTACACTTGCACCACAAAGAAATCGAGGTTCTTTGGCCGAGAGTGAGAGGAGTTGTTGCCCAAATTCCCATGTGAAGACTAAGTATGGACCAATGAACCCAAGGATACAATAACTTGTGCATTTGTCGAGAAATAAAGAGCTTTACAAAATCCAATTGAATACTGGTTTTCCCAATTGGTTTTCTGGGGTAAATATCACATTCTTGTGTGTTGAATCTCTCTTTATGTTGTGCTATTTTCTATATGTAAGATTTAATGTCACTTATGAGAATAGAACTTGGGTGGGGAGGATGACACTCCATCACACAACCACTTAGGCTAGACCTAATTGATCAGACTATTTTCATTGTTGTTCATGTCAATCATAGGTCGCTAAGAGAATACCACATATGGGACTTAGAAGGTAGATTTATGCTCAAGATTTCAAATGAGGCAATGCGTGTTTTTTCTTGCGTAGCCCAACAACTTATGTTTTTCACACAAAATGAACATGAACAAGAGTGTAAAGAGTATGACATTGAAAAGTGATCTTTACCTAAATATGAAGGGAAAAAATACCGAACATGGCCATTGAATAAATAGCTTTACAAAAATCAAATAGTAGCATCAAAGTCAACAAATATAGCTTCTTCCAAGTCTAGGACTCTCTATAACATAAACAAGTTTTGATGTTGAATATCCTCAAATCAATGCAATGAATAAGAGAATCATAATTGGAAATCGATGGACATCTTTCAAGATCCATGTTTCATCTCTCAACATCCTCGCATTAAAAGAAATAACTCCTACTTGTGATGATTGTTGAAAACACATTGATGAAGTAGACCACACAATGAGAGAAGTTACAAATGAAGATGTCAAGGGATCAATCGAGAGATTTATGGAGATAATTATGAAAATAGTTGAATGAAATGCTCAACCAATATTTAATCATGACATATTTGTTATGGTTACCTATTCTATATAAAAGGACCTATTGATAATTGAAAAAGGCACATGGATAATGAATGATTTAGTAGACTTTACCCCCTTTTGGAGTTTCTTGAGTGTAAATTCTCAATGTCCCTTGCTTGTGTCTAAATTATTTGTATGCTACACATCTTAAATTCCCATCATTTGGTATTAGAGCCAAGGTTGCTCATGCTAGAATTGTTGAGATCTTGTTACTCTACAAATCCAAAGCAACAAGTGTGAGATCAATTATATGTTGTATGAAAGATCGAATCGCCCATGAATTAATGCTATTGTTGATACTATTAGTGATCCAATCACTTTTTGATTGTTGATATTATTATTTGGGACAGCAACATGAAGACTATATGTAAGCAATTGCTATTAAGAAGAGAACAGTTTCTAGCAATAACATTGTTGATTTGTGATTCTAAAGACCAAGCAAGGAGTGAAAACATGGAGACAAAGTAGGATGTCATCTATATTGCATCTTCTCTTTAAGTTATTATGAATGTTACCAAAATATTCTTATGAAATGGGAACGAATGTCTTTTAAGAATCAATCTATTTGTTCTTGCAGTGGCAACGAGAATAAATTTGAAAATTGATAAAAGTTCAAAAAAAGGAGAAACTAGTTGAAACATCCCTAAGTAGATAGGTGTCTTGTTGGAAATTACTAGTTCTCCAACAAGAAAAAATTTATGTAGGTATCCAAATGAAGAATAATGCAAGAATGAAGAAGACAAAAAAAGAATGTAAAAGCAAGACAAGAAATAAGACAGCCAAAGGAAACAAGAAGACAGCCACCTAGGCACAAACAAAAGACACAAGTTACAAACTTTCGATGAGTAAATGGAAATGTGCAACAAAATCAAACAATGAAATGAAGCAAAGCAAAACAAAAAAAGAATGAAACAAAAGTGCAATGAAAGTGAAGGCAAGAAAGATGAAGCAACAAAAGCAAGGTAATAATAAGAAGCGAGTGTCAAAGAAGCCAATAAGTCAATCTATGGAAAACAAAGTCCCTTGGAAATTTGATGATCCCTCTTGATAATTTTTCTTTATGATGGAAGAGAAGATGGCCATGGTCCTACATTTAAGTATTTAAAATGGTTGAAAACTTATTGTATGTACCTAAAACAAATGAGATGTAAAGATGCAATTGGACATATGACAAACATACCCCCATAATGATGATTGTTGATGGTGGTGAAACAAAAACCACTTGCGACAAATGATAGTTCATGGTAAGTCAAAAACCACTTGAGAATTATAATGGTTAAGCGTAACCCACAAAAACACAAGATACAATTAAGGGTAAACCAAAGAAAACCTAAGATAATTGGTTATGGTGAAGAGTAATAAAAGGTTTGTGATTTGGAATTGTCAATGAACCATGTATGTGAAAAGGTTTCCTAGAGAACCAGTAGATATAATAGTTAGTAACTCATACATTATGGTGGATGGTGAGTTTCTAATATGGACATCAACAAACATGATGTTCATATTTTGCAAGTACAAGAACCAAATAAAAGAAAACCCAAGATGAACATTGAATGGACTACATGTGAAGAGAATATATGAAGAAGATGAATATTGGATCAGTTCAAAGGATTGGTTAAAGAGATGAAAGATTAATGAAATCACAAATATCCATTAAGGGGGAGTATGAAGAAATAACTCCTACTTGTGATGGTTGATAAATATATTGAAATATGATAACGAAGTAGACCATACATAATGCCTACATATGAATCAAAAATGAGGACAATGAAAGAGTTGGGAATGAGGATTTCACGGAATCAACTGATAAATTTATGGAGATAGTTATGAAAATGGTTGAATGAAATGCTCAACCAATATATAATTATGACATGTCTGTTATGGTCACCTATTCTATATAAAGGGATCTATTGTACATTGGAAAAGACACAAGTAATGAATTATTAAGTAGAATTTTCCTTTCAAGGGTTTCTTGAGTTTAAATTCCCAATGTCCCTTGCTTATGTGTCTGAATGATGTGTATGCTATGCATCGTAAATTCCCAACAACATTTGCAATAGTTACCTAAGAAATGCCCCACATAGGTTCTTCAAAGGGTTTGAGATTGAAGATGAAATTCACTGTAATGGTCAACCTTGGTATCTAAAGTGTTGGCCAATAGGTCAAACACTATAATTAAATGGCAATATACTTGTCAATTGGGTCTAGCATGAGTGGTTGTGTGATGGAGTGTCATCCTCCCCACCCAAGTTCTATTCTCATAAGTGACATTAAAACTTACATACATAAAATAGTCTGATCAATTAGGTCTAGCCTAAGTGGTTGTGTGATGGAGTGTCATCCTCCCCACCCAAGTTCTATTCTCATAAGTGACATTAAATCTTACATATAGAAAATAGCACAACATAAAGAGAGATTCAACACACACGAATGTGATATTTACCCCAGAAAACCAATTGGGAAAACCAGTATTCAATTGGATTTTGTAAAGCTCTTTATTTCTCGACAAATGCACAAGTTATTGTATCCTTGGGTTCTTTGGTCCATACTTAGTCTTCACATGGGAATTTGGGCAGCAACTCCTCTCACTCTCGGCCAAAGAACCTCGATTCCTTTGTGGTGCAAGTGTAAATAGGAGAATAGCTCAAACGGGGGTTGAAGTTGTAACGTCGGGCATCCCCAACTCTTCAGCGTCCCCAAGTCCAACGTGTTTCTCCTCTTTTGTCTTTTTCCAATTAATATTGGAGGAATAGTGTCTCACGTTTAGATTTTTTTAATACACATTTTTCTCACTTTCTTTCTCCATACATCTTTTCATCCATTTACATTTTCCATGCTTTAATTAAGAATACTTGATTAATGCAGGTGTGGACACCAATTGGGATGGCATGGGGCGCTTCACACCATTGACCTTGTCTCCTACCTCACCCATAGCCTCAAACCTTGCATGTACCGGTCCTCATAAAAACTATGCCAATAGCCAATTGTGTTGTCATGCAGATCCAATTCGGATCAAATTTCCTCAAAAATAATAATATTTTCCTTTAATAATATTACAAGAACTTTTGATAGTGCAAAACTAAATTATCATTCTAAACTCTAATAGTACCATGACTTCATCTTTTTCTTTATTTAGTTTCAAATTAATTTATTGATCAATTAATAATGTTTAGACTTATTTATGCTTTGAAGTTTAAACGCAAAAAATAGCACAAGTTCAAATGTGGAAGGCAAGTGTTGGTTATACTCTAATGACATAGCCACCATTCTATTGTGCAATCCTATTGACTTTTTCTTCCCTAATACCATAAGTTGTAATATCAAACTGCCATATAGCAATAGAAATACTCATTCTTACTTAAATATGGGAAGCATTTCAACTGAATAAAAAGCACATTGACTTTCCATTTTATTTTCTCCATTGTGTTAAAAATAACCTGCTCAATACCTAAATATTCTTCAGTTTACTGCTATTGTAACACAAGTACATAGTTGATTTGTCCTTCGGATATCTTCTACTTAAGCATTGCCTCGTATAAGTAGGAGTTGGTATAAGTAGGAGTTGTACACAGCTCAGTCCCAAAACTAGGCCAAGTTAGCTAATCCCAATAAAAACTCATTATTGAGAAGAGTCTTTCAGCAAGTTTCACTTGGTGAGTCAAAAATTCGTTAATATCAATGTATAAGGAAAACAGCAAAAAACACATCTTTACCAACTGTTTTTGTGAAGAATCTTCCCAGCGATGTTGCAGAGACAAGTGCATGTTTCCAGCACATGGTGAGGTAACTTTAGAAAACTTTTACATAAAAATCAAGAGAGAAAATCTCCAACAACCATCAAACAAAATGGAAGCAACAATGTAACAAACTGCCAGCCTGTTCCAGTGACACACTGTGGGATTTTCACATCAAAATCAAGAGAGAAAATCTCCAACAAGGCAAAAACAAAGAAGAAAAATTAGTGTATGAACTTGGGTATTCTTAAAAGACATACTAATATCTCCAAAATATCCTACACGAATTGTTGTTTCTAACTTCATGTCCTCTGCCCATTCCCACTCTACTTAACGCATGTGGCAGTAATAGATGTGTTTTTTGCTCACCCCACTACAGTTAGTTCCAAACCTACCATGGAGAGCACAGATAGGAAGAAAAATGTCCATGACCAAGCCAAAAAAGCAATGGATGTGTATATTTGAATACACCATTGAGACCAAGTAATTGAGTAATTCCAGCTACAGAATTCAAAGACATGATGTGATATGCTTTCTGTGACGACAATTATAGAAATCTAAATGATGCAAAATGCTTCCTTCCCCCTTTAACTGCCCACACAACCACACAGGATCATTTGGCATCTTATACATCTTTATGTTGATTTTTACCTACAACTCAGCACTGAAATGTTTGCCAATAATTTATTAAAAAACTCAGAAATTAACTTGCTGATATAATTCTGATAAATTATGCAAAAAATCACAGCGGAAACATACACAGAACCAAGCATAAAAATAGGACAACACCAGATGCACCCTGGAAACCCCAGTGTGGGGAAAACCAGCTAAGAGGGGGCTTTATTATGGCTCTAGAGAAATTATTACAGCAGAGATGGAAAACACAGAAATTTCTTACAGGAAATTTCTGCTGAAGAATTCACTCTTCCTCACCCAACTCAGCCCAGCAAACTGCTGTACGGCCCAGGTACAATTCAGCCTGTACGGCCCTCACTGTATGGCCCTCGGTGATTTCCCATTTCTCTGGCTGCTGAACTTGGCCCCAACTCGGCCTCACATTCACTGCTGAAACAGGTCAAGAAACAGCCTCTCTTCTCAGCTATGTAAGGCCCAGAGTATAGCCAGCCTACTGCTGGAACTGTATGGCCTATGTGCAGCCCTGTACCTTGCTGTCCAGACTTGCTCTCAAGTAGACCTCCTCAAGCAGCTTGCCCTTCTCTCTTCTCAGCCAAGCGCCCCTCTTCTTCTCACCTGCTCAGCTCACAAATGAGAATGTTGTGTTCTCTCCACCCTCAGCCCCTCCTTTTATCTTTCTTCCAGCCTCCATTTGCCTTGAGATGTGTGCCCAAGTTTGGGCCTCAATGGCTGAGATTGGGGCACCCCCCTTGGGCTGAACCCCACTCTTCACTAAGTGGTGCGCCCCCTTTGGAGAGTCCCACAAAGCACTCAGCCTCCTCATGAAGTGCGCCCTCTCTCCCTGGGCCCCACATTCCACTGACAAGCAAGATTGTTGATTTGCCTAAGTTAAACTTAGGCAAAGATAATAATGCTGATCTGGGTTAATTTGGGTGTCCATCAGCATGCCTAAGACACATAGGCCTATGCGGAGACACCTACCAAGCTAAAAATCTAACACTTTATATCGGTCTTTTTTCATACTTATGGTGGGAACTTGATTTTGACATTATTGTTAGTTTATAATTTTGAAAAAAATTGAAAAAATGGATTTCTATTGTATCCCACAGTTTACTGATATTTTCACTAATATGTCTGATGTCCTCAGGTCAAGACACTCAACGATTTTTTACACTGGTAGGAACCATATACCCGCCTTTACATGAGATCATTGACATTAGGTTGGAGCAGTAGTTGCATTAACCCAAACTTTCTTTTATGATCAGGGCATCGTGCAAATGGGGAGGTAATGAGAGGTATGTTTGAATACATTGATGATAAGGCTTTCCTTAACAATGAAACTCAAAACCTAGCCACTGCAAGGTTCAAAATTACAAGGCCCAAAATAAAGTGTTTCCTGTAGTAGCACAATCAGATTGAAGAAGACTGTCATCAGGTACCTTGATTTATTCTTTTAATTCTTAAATCTTGAATAATGATACTCTATATTTGTTTATTATTATTAATTTTATGTAGCATGGCATACCATGTATGCTAGGCATACGGTGGATAAACTCTGAAAGTGATACTCTAGAACTAGACATGTAATTCATCCGGTTGTCTGTGTGAGTATGATTGAGTACATACAGTCTTACAAACACAACCACTTCTCCAAAAAGTATTTGAATGATCTAGTATATGTCCACTGTAATCTCTAAGTTCACATGAAGCAATTGAATGGACAGATATTGGAATCTTGATTATTTTAAGATTTCAATTCTCAACTAATTACTATTTATTATTTTCATTTTTTTCTATTTACCTAAACAGAACTTTTCAATATTGACACTACAAGAAGCACTAATAATCAACAAGTTCGACAATATTGATTCAACATCAGATTGGATTGATAACACTGCGCTTAAGTTGCACAATAAGGGGAAATGGGTACGATTTTCCAAAGCAGATACCACTGGAAACAAGTTAAATTTTTATACCAAGGTAAGTGGTTTTCCTTAGGCTTGGTTTCTTTGGCTAGGGAAATGTGACCCCCCGTGTATTTCATAAAATGAAAAGTGACTTAAGAAATAAAAGCTAAGTGGGTCTCTTATTTAAGTTGGGTGAATGAAATATTAAAAAGTGATTTTCATGTGCACTTTATTTCCACCGATGATCTAACTCATTGTGAGCCATTGGATCATGTGGACATCCAAAAGTCACTTTCAGAATTTGAAAGGCCAAGAGGGGAAAGAGGCCATTAAATGTTTCTCGTGAATCCATTGAAAACACTTTTGCACATTCGTTGAAGAGAGAGAGAGCAAAGGAAAAATTGGGCAGGAATAAGATTATTGCAGCAGAGAAGGGGCACATTATCCAAGGCAAAGATAGGCACGAATCCAAGTGACTGTACAGTACGTATTTTGGGCAAAGAAATCAAGGGACAGCCTGCACAGAAATCGAGGCACCATTCCAGCATTAAATGTGTCATGCTGTGTACGGATTCTGTACAGCAAGAGGCACAGAAATCGAGGAGATGTCATACAGCATTGAATGAAGTTCTGGGAGGCTGTACAGTACAGATTTTCCAGCTGAGTGAGCTCAGAAATCGAGGCAGCTGTTGGGTGCATTTTTTTGTGGAATTTGGGCATGAATTCCAAGGAGATAAGTTTGTCATTAAGGCTGAATTAATTCTGCTGTACATTTGAATTTCCAGATGCTTGATTAATAATAAAAATCTGCCCTCTTTGAAGAACAGGGTTCCCCCACCCTGGGTTCTTTTCCTGGGTCATTTTTGGACCAAAATTTCTTATGTACTGTGTTCATTTATTGCTGGGTTGTTTCTGCATTTAATTTCCAGTCACAGAAGATTGTCTCTTGTGTTTCAAATTCAGAAATTTCAATTCCGGAATTTAATTTATGTTGTGATGAAATTATATCATGTGGGTTGGGCATTAAACTATGGGAGTGATAAGGTGTGATTAAAACCAGGTTGGGCACATCAATTTTCTTCAAAACATAACCCCCCAAAATTTGGAATTCAGGAAACATTGTACTAAAAGATACAAAAAATATAAATATCTAAAAAATTAGAATTTTTTTTATAAATAGAACATTATCTTGAAATAAGAATAAATTTTCTAGAAGTTCCCTCTTTTTTCTACTGTCATTGAAGTCAAATTAGTGTCTAAGCATCATTGTCAAAGGTTGAATAGTAATTTTAGTTCATTGGGTGGGTCCCAGTATTCCTTTCCCTAGCCAAAATACAATTTTGGGAGGCCGAAATGAAGACTTTAGGAGGTGCAACATGCCTGAAATGCCACATGGTGTTTCTGCTTGCATTTTCAAATCATGGAACAAGGTGAAACATGCACATTTCCTTGCGTTTCAGAGGTTGAAGTGCAGGGGGGTCAGGGGTTTCCTGCAACACGGCACTGAGCCCATCATTCACAAATGAGGACTTCAATTTTCTCAACATCAAGGGCAGCCGCATCAAGAGCAGAAGCTTTTGCTTCCCATTCCCGAGTCTTGGCTCATCTCTTAACTTTTTTTTCTTCATGCCATGGTCCATCATCCATGTTGTTTTGAAGTAGGTACACTATCACGTTATCGTCTACGTAGTTTGGACTTTAAAACAAGTTTATAATAATTTGCATATGTACAATGTAAAGTTGCATATTAATGGGAATTTTTTTGGCAAAATTTACTATTTTTCTAAAAAGTATTTGACAAGTTATTGTCTTACTCTCTAAGTCCTTGCCCTTCAGTCTAGCTACTATAAGCTGGATTTACTCCTTTTTTGGCCAAATGGCCTAGAATAGTCATTTGAATCGTTAAAAATATACTACAAAGACATCCCAGTAATATCTATCTATAGGGATAGCTTTAGACACGGCTTTATGCAGGGCAAAGTTATGAACATAATCTAAAATATGACTTTCATACCAAGGTTAGCATGATGGATGATACCAACCCTAATTCTATATTACATGATGTCAACTGTGAACTAAGTAGTTTCTAGAACTGAATCTTGTATTTCAATCAGGGTTGCCGAACCATCCCCCCCCACGGTCCGAACTCTGAACCGTGCTCCGAGCAGGAGCATCCCCAAACCTCGCTCCGACCCCCTGAACTACGTTCCTGCCTCCTTAACCGCGCTCCCTGCCAACTGTCGAACCGTCGCGCTCCCCCGCGCTCTCGAACCGCTCCCGAACCTGCAAACAACGCTCCGGAAACACTCCAAACCGCGCTCCCAAACCCACGCAGAGGCTCCCCGAAAAATGTCCACGAAAAAGTTTATTTTTATTTTTTTTGCTTTGTGGGTGGGCCCTAGGGCATTTTTAGGGTTAGAGAGGGGAGATAAAGCACAATCTCTCCCTCTTCTTTCTCATTGTTTCATCTTTGAGTTGGAGTTGAGAGGGAGCTCTTGGTGTTGGCTTGGTGTTGGAGCAGAGTTGGAGAGCTTGAAGAGGATTTGTGAGAGCTTGGAGGAGGCAACAAAGGGTTCCAACTACTTGCAAATCATTGGAGATTCATCAAAATAGGTATGCCCAATGTATATTTTTTGTTGAAATTTTGAATATTGTTCACAAAATGTCTTGTTTATTATTATATTTTTGTCTTCTCCTACGTTTTCCCATTCCCCTTCCTCCTCATTCTATTGCAGGTTGTTCATCTAAAACTTGAAGAAAATGTTTTTCTTGTGGTGTTTCCTTCCATTTTTGGTTCTCATGGTGTTGATTGGGAGTAGGCATGTGAATGAAGAAGATGATAGTGGTCATTCTCATCGTGACCCAGACTACCCAATGAATGAAGGAGAGGAGGGTGGTGAAGGGGGTGATAATGAAGTTGATAGTGGCAAAGCTTCATTAACCCCCTTGTGGAGGTATGTCACAAAACTTGAGGAGCATAGAGGTGGTGGAACCACTAAGTTTTTATGCCCACATGGTTGTCATCCAGGAAAACCTTATAGCAGTTCATACACCCGTGTGAGGAGGCATCTTTGTGGGGTATTAGACAGTGATGATAACAGGGGGTCCATTGGTATTGCAATTTGCCCTAAGATAACACAAAAAGAGAGAGAAAACTACATCAAGATAGAGGAAGTTGCACAAAGAATGAATACTATAAAACAAAAGGTTCAACCTGATGCATCTTCTTCCTTTTCATCTTCTTCACTTGGCGGAAGGTCCTCACTCAGTGGAAGTGGAAGTGGAAGTAAGAGAATCATAGAAGATTTCCTTGATATTACTGGCAGGGAGGAAGTGGATGCAAAAGTGGCAAAGTTTCTTTATGCATGTGGTGTGCCATTCAATGTTCTATGCTCCCCTTATTGGCATTCCATGGTTAAAACCATCAACAAAGCCCCCATTGGATACAAGAGCCCCGGATATGAAAAGGCTAGAACTTTGTTACTTGACAAGGAAAAAGCAAAAGTCAAAAGAGCTCTTACACGGTTTACAGATGGGTGGGCAAGATGTTGGGGTATCCATTATATCTGATGATTGGACAAATGTTAGAAACCAACATTTGATAAATATCCTTGGTGTTTCGTCTACTGGTGCAGTGTTTCTTGGAGCTCATGACTCCTCATCAGTCATGGCATCTTCTCAAAACATAGCAGACATCTTACTGAAAACTATTGATGAGGATGGTCCTACTAATGTGATTCAAGTAATCACTAATAATGCAGCAAATTGTAAAGGAGCAGGAAAAATCATTGAGCAGAAATATACTCACATCTTTTGGTCCGGTTGTTTGGTGTACACATTGAACCTTTTAATGCATGATATCATCAAGCATAAAGAATGCACATGGATTAATGATTTGTACAAGCAGGGGAAGAAACTCATTAAATTTATCACCAGGCATTCAAGGGTTAATGCATTTTATGGCACTTACTCTAAATTGCAATTACTTAAGCTTGCAAAGACTAGATTTGGAAGCTATTTCCTCACCTTCAGACGCATATTGAGGGTAAGACAGGCTTTGGGTGCTATGGTGATGAGTGATAAGTGGGATGACATTAGCACTGATAAAGATGCCATTGATGTAACAAAGCACATTGTCCTTGATAGCCATTTTTAGACAAAGGTCAAGTATGTTTTACAGTTCACCAAGCCAATTTATAACATGATTTGGTTTGTATATTCTGATCGACCGGTCATTGGGGAGGTGTATGAGCAAATGGATAATATGCTAAGACAAATTAAGAACATTGTTGAGCCTAGAGATCAGAATTTGTATGATTTTATCAGTATAAAGGTGGAAAAACGGTGGGAGAAGATAAATATTCCACTACATGCCTTAGCATATGTGCTTAAACCAAAATACTATCATATGTCATGGCTTTCAACCCCAGCACCAGGGGGTGGGGCGAAGAGAAAACCACACCAAGATCCAGAGGTTCAAATTGGTTATATGCAAGCATTAGAAAAAATGTACCCAGATGTTGAGGAGTGTGATAACATTCGACAACAATTGAGCCAGTACATCAGTTGCATTGGTGCCTTTGGGAGCAACACTGCATATAGAGATCAAGGGAATTTGCCTTCTCTTCAGTGGTGGGACATGCATGGCGGTAATACACCAAAACTATGCTCTGCGGCAATGCGGGTTCTTTCATAGGTGGTGAACACTTCTTCAGCAGAGAGGTGTTGGAGCACATACAGTTTCATCCACAATGTCAGAAGGCACAGGTTGAATGTATAGCGAGCAGAGACCTTGGTCTATGTGCATTACAACTTCAGATTGTTGACCCATTACTGCGAGGATCCAACTATAGATAAAGCAAATACGGTGGGACTACAATCCAGAGGAGGACAATTTGGAGGATGGAGCATTGGTTTTGGAGGAGTTGGAGAATGCTCTTTTGGATGAGGACGATCGTGCTAAGATACCACCACCCAGTGCGAGGTCCCATGGACAGACCCCCTTGACTAGCACTCCACCAGTACCTGCATTAGAAGGAACTTCACACTCGGTTGCTTCATCTTCACTACCACCATGCGTAACCCCACGAGGGAATCGTGGTGGTGGAAGGAGATAGGAGTACGAGAAATAGATTGCTTTTTAGATTTCAATTTAATTATCATTGTAGTACTTATGCAAATAGCCAATTTTTGTAAACAAAACTATTTGGCCATGACTCATGTTGACAATTGGTGGATAACCTTTTTCATTCCATAAGTTAATGATGTACTTCCCTATTATATGGTTCTAAAGTTTCTATGTTTGTAATTGCTAGAATCTATATGGTTTGTATTTGTATTTGTAAAATGTATTTCAATTTCTTACTTTGTATGTGTAATTGTTGAAGCTAGATGGTCGATGCTTGAATGATTATTCATTAGTGTACTACGTAAGATTCATGGAATGATGGATAATATGGAATTTAGATGGCATTTCATATATTGGAACTATCACAAACATACATGTTTCATAAATTTTGCATCTAGTTTGGCATTCTACATGTTTTCTTTTGAATATATAATAATAATAATAATAATAATAATAATCTATTTTTAAGGTCACGGCCAAGCCAGCAAACCAAATTGGTGTATGAGACCCCCTTGTTTGTGGGACAAGGGACCCCCCTCCGCCCAGCGATTTGACTAGTAAAGTCTACGAAGGTATACATACCCTACCCCCCTCTCGATTTGCACCTGTGACCTCTTAAGAGGAAACACATGTTCTTAACTATTAGACCCACTCGGGCTGTATATATATAAACGCTTCGGAGACACTTCGCTCCCAACCATTTTTTGAAAAATGCACTCCCACGCTCCCACTCCTGCTCCCACTTCGCTCCCACGCTCTGGTAACACTGATTTCAATGCCATGGTGGTAATATCCAGAGCAGCACGCTACTGTGTTAAAATTTAGAGCAGTTGCAGAGGATATTCCTCTAGCAGCTCTTCAAGCTGCACCCTTAAGCTACCCCCTTAAGCTGCCCAAAGCTGCCCCCTTGCCAGCTGTCCCTTCCTTAACCGCCCTCCTCTAAAGTAAGTCAGCCACCTAACCTAACTCCTATCCTAAACTAAGGCGGCCCTAACCTAAGACTCCTAGCCTAGATCCTTTACTATATCAAGAGAGGGAGGCGCCCTCTTCTTCATCAATTTTATTCTTTGATATATGAATTGAGGACTCTCTAGTCTGAAGGAGCAACTAGCATTTTCTGAAGGAGCAGCTAGCATATTCAGAGGCAGCAGCCAGACTATTTCTGGGCAGCAGCTAGTAGCTGATAATCTTTTCTGTAGCAGCCTTCTTTTACTCTCTTCTAAGAGATTTTCTGGACAGCATCTAAGAGTCATTCTGGGCAACAGCTGAGACACTCCTGTAGCAGCAAATATACTCTGTTCTGAAGGTATTCTGACAGCAACTAAAGGACCTTTTATAAGTGCTGAAACACTCAATTTTGGGCGGCATCTTTCACTTATTCTGAGGCAGACTTAAGAGCAATCCAAAGTCAGCCATTAAAGGGGCAGATTTTAATCAGCTCAGCTACAGTAAAAGCTACAGGTTTGAGGGCAGTTTTGTAATAGAGGCTTAGTGCTATTGCCTTGTAAATTCATTGTACTTGTTTGACTGATCAATATATCACAGAAGTTTGCTGGGTTTTCTTCCCCTTGAGGGTTTCTCGGGATAAATATGTGTCTCTCTGTGAATGAGTGATCTTCCTATGATTCTTATGTTTCAGTTTCATTTAAAGAAGAAAAGAACACTACTGTTATCTTCTATATCTGTTTATGCTTGAAAATTAACACTATGCACAGGCAGCTAAAATAATGAAAACAGTTAATATTGATGCTAGCATATACTCATTGCTCACTATCTTAACAAGTTCTGCAACATAACGCTTCCCATTTTCTCACAAACATCAGAAGAAAGATCTAATAAGCAAAAAATGGGTGGCCACTATGAAGTTTAGTTAATAAGAACAGTTAAGCACGCATGCTGGAAGAGGGAGCAGATGGGTTACCATCAAAGAATTTCAGCTTGACAAATTATATCCAATTAGCGGGATCCAAAAGAGGCACAGGTGTATTCATCACAAGGTTACCTGCGTGCTCCTGTGTGGTGGTCGTAATTGGTCTGCCAAGGGAATTTTCACCAATCTTTGATGCTGCCTTATAAATCAGAAAAAAACTCATCTTTTTATAGTCATCCCTCCTTTCATAATAACTCCAGATACATTTTGGATACGTTCATGGTATTTTCATAATGCACTCTCTCCCTTTCTGTACTTTAAAGCTTCAACAAAAATCTGAACAGTTGCAGAGTAACTAGGCCCATTATCATAGTCTTTTCATTTTCTATGGAAACGTTGTTTATAGAAACTTACAGTTGTCCTTTGGCTAAAGCTTACATGCTATGAGAGGCATTCCTAATACTATGCCATCAAAATTACCTGGGACTAGCTCCTGGCCTCATCACTAATCCACGAGGGGTTTTGAACCCAGGTCTCTGCATTAATACAAACCCAATCATCTCATTGCTTGCCCCTGTTAGCTTTTGGGGTAGCTCGGACAGGTACTTCTACATTGGCGGTGCCGAGCATGCGGAGGTGTCTGAGCAACACTCTTTAATGTAGCTTTTATGTAATGACTAAAGTGACTTTTGTAAGGTTGAGTGACTTGAGTGATTTAAGACATCTCAACAAAAGATCTAATATTGGCCATTGAGATCTAGGGTTAGGGTTATAGTCATTAGGGGATTATAAAAGCGGATCTAAGGAAAGTGAGAGGCACACAATGAGTGCATAGGAGCAAGAGGGAGTCTTGCTAGTGTACTTGTGTTAAGTGGGCAAGGCTAAGGAAAGGGTGCAGGGGGCAACGAGGGAGATAGCAGCTAGGTGGGCTAGACTATCAACCAGTGTTTTAAAAACCGTTGAACCGAAACCGAAACCGGCCGGTTTGACCGGTTTGATGGTCGACCGGTTCAAACCAGTCAATAAACCGAACCGGTCGGCCGGTTTATGACCAAACCGGCTGGTTTTGTCATAAACCGGCGGGTTTGGTCCCAGAAACCTAAAACCCTCTAAAACCCCCTAAAACCTAAACTAAGTAACAGAGAAGTACATGGCTCATGTTTTCTCATGCAAGTTGGAGTTGTAAGGTGTTTTGGTGTGCAACTGAGGGTTATTTTGCCTTATTAATGCTATTTAAAGAAGTCCCTGCTCCCTCCATTTCAACCACCCTAGTAATTAATGGTAATGTTAAATTCTTAAAGTAAAAGTGAACTTTCACTTTTACTTAAATTTTTAACATTACCATTAATTGTTTCAGGATGTTTGAGAGTGGTTCCAACCTCATTTGACTTCATATGGAGAAAGTAGAATTTTAGGTCCCATTCAAAATTCAACAGACTTAACAGTTTTCAGGATTTCAAGATTGACAAGATTGCAATGTTTCCACTGGATTCTCTCATGTATGAGGGTATGGAACTGACATTTAATCAAGAAAACCAAGCTCTTTATGTACCTCGATGTTGGTGGCATTGATTGCTGAACTCTTTTGTCACAACCCCAGTAAAAATGTACCCTTCACTCAAGTATAAACTCTTCTATTGAACTCTTCTCTTTGTAGTTTGTCGTCGTGTCCGGTGACTTAGTAGTGTATGTGCACACCGACCTCTGTCTTATATACAAGCAGAGAGAAGAGTGGTTGAAGGGAAAGACAAAGATGTGGGATGTGTTTTCTGATGATAAGGGTTTGAACAACAGTGTTGAGTTGGCATTAGCCAACTTGGATCTTAATGAACTAGTGCTAGATCCGATCACTTTTGATGATGGTGAATACACGGATTGAATTGGATATAGGGGAGGATGGAGGAGAGAGCAGTAGTAGTGATGCCAATCTTGATGATTATAACATGGAGGACTACTGACAATCACGACTCATGAGCTATGAGATTCTTCCATCTACGGTTCTAGTATCTACCCTATGGCTATTTTGTATTTTTCATTGGCATTCCCACCTATAGTATCAGTGACTCAACTTAGTATGTTATTTGATGTTGTAGAGGCCATTTAGAGCCTCATTGATTATGTATTTATGTTCTGATCTCTAGATATGTATTGCACTTGGTGTCGTTTTGATATATGCATGAGCATACTTTGGATATGTTGTCTCTAATTGTCTCTAATGCTTTGGAAACATGATTTAAAATCTTAAAAATATATTTTTTTCGTTAAAATTTAAATATTTTTATGTATTTTTTTAAAAACCGGTTCATTGAAACCAGTTCGACCGATTCATTACCGGTTCCGGATCCGGTTCAGGTTGGACCCTCGACCGGTACCGGTTTCAGTTTTTAAAACATTGCTATCAACTACAGCATTGTAATCCTCTGATGGGCCATTATCCCAGGATGGGAAACTAGGATTTTATCCAATAAAATCAAACTCATAATTGGTTTTCCCACGAGGGTTTTTCTAGGGGTGTTTTACCCGAATATCTTTGTGCAATGTGTGATTGGTTTCTGTGTTTTATGCTTCTGCTAAATGTTAGTTAATAACCTAGCTTGTGCTTTTAATTAATGATGTGATTTCATTTGGGATTATTAGCCAGGTGTTGGTTTCTGAAAATCAACATAGTATCAAAGCCTAGACTCTGAGAGGCGGACCCAGATTGCGAAGGAGCGAGATTTCGCAGCGAGGCATTTTTTTTAGTTGCAAGTTTGCAGGAATTTTTTCTTAGCTGCGGGTAAACTCAGAAAAAAAAAAAAGGAGAGTTCTTACAATGGAATAAAGATGCCACTGTACGACATTCATACAACGTACGGCTGCTTGCTAAGAAGATCCATACGTGTGAGGTGGATCGGGTCAGGCTGTGACAGAGACAAAGGAGAGTCGACTGAGATTTTAGAGCACAGTTGCGTAGAAGAATATTGTGGAGCTTTGGAGCTGTTGCACAATTGTATCGGTTGACAGTCGTCAGGCTGAAGAGAAACCCCACTACGTTACTCATACTACAATTAGGAACTTTTTTACCCATACTTCTTGTAATTATCTCACTAGGCTACTCATACTACCATCACGGAATGTTTTACCCATACTTGATATAATCATCCCACCCAAACCCGTATTCCTTAACCAAGGGTGACTCTTCCAACTTAATCCTGTGGAACCCAAAGGATTAAAGCTTACCAAGTTGACATCTACTTTCAATAACTTTAAAATTTCAATAATTGTAGAACTTCTCTGCATCTTTACAAACCAAGGTTGCCTACCATATTAAGTTTCGCTTACCATCAATGTGTTTTTTCTGACAAGGAGTACATACCAATCAATTGATATCGTTCAATCGTAACAGTCATTTTGATCCAAGGGTAGATGCAGTAATTAAAGCTTAGTGGAACACATGTCTTCAATTCATAGGCTGAAAGTATGGCTCCCGTAAATCCTGGGAACTCTCTAGAGAGTCTATGGTTAAGGTCTCCAGTTCGTGGAGTTTCGTTAATCAATGCATCATGGGCTTCGCTTAGGTAGCCTTTGGATATCCTTAGGAACAATTGTTTAGCGAAGCTTCGGCCAATTTCTTTGGGAGGCAGAATGAACCAAGTTATACTTATTCTTGAGGAACAGTGACTCATACTACAATTAGAAACTTTTTTACCCATACTTGTTGTAATTATCTCACTAGGTAACTCATACTACCATCATGAAATGTTTTACCCATACTTGATATAATCATCCCACCCAAACCCTTGTTCCTTAACCAAGAGTGACTCTTCCAACTTAATCCGGTGGAACCCAAAGGATTAAAGGTTACCAAGTTGTCATCTACTTTCAATAACTTTAAGATTTCAATAATTGTAGAACTTCACTGCATCTTTACAAACCAAGGTTGCCTACCATATTAAGTTTGGCTTACCATCGATGTGTTTTTTCTGACAGGGAGTACATACCAGTACATTAATACTATTCAATCGTATCAATCATTTTGATCCGAAAGCAGTAATTAAAACTTGGTGGAACACGTGTCTCCAATTCAAAGGCTGAAAATATGGCTCTCGTAAATCCTGGGAACTCTCTGGAGAGTCTATGGTTAAGGTCTCCAGTTTGTGGATATCCACAAAAACAATTGTTCAGCGGCGCTTCTACCAATTTCTTTGGGAGGCGAAATGAAGGAAGTAACCTCAATCGGCACAGGCATCCACTTATCCGCCCTCGACACATGCATCCACTTATCTGCCCTCTTTCTTCTAACCAATCTGAGTCTATATTTGTCAATGAGAGAAGTAACAGTTTCTGAAGGATCTATAGGCAGAGAAAGAGAAGTGCAGAGGAGGAGGTTTTGCTTAATCCAAAAATGTCTTCAGATGCGGTTCATTCGCTTGCATGCTCTGCATGAATGTCATGATGCAGAGAAACCGAATTGAGATTCAAGCGAAGGAAGAGAAGTGCAAGGCCTTAGCTCTGCTTGATCAGGAGGATCGACACAGGCTGACTCTTTGATTACCTATTGCAGCGGGCATCTACGTCTCTGCCCTCTTCTTTTTCTAATGGTGCATTGTGCTACTGTGCGTCTTTGCCCTCTTCTTTTTCTAATGGTGCACTGTGCTACACTATGGTGCACTATGCTACCCATTTTCCTACTTCCCTGAAAGGCTTTTCTATATTATTAGGGTTCCAGACTGAGAAGTTCAAAACCACTACTAAAATGATCTATTACCCATAAATTATGCTCCATTTATTTTTTGTCTAATTCGTTCAGCAGGGGAATTGACGGCGATCTGAAAATTTTGTTGTCTCTGTTCAGGAGGTACATCAACCACGATCTTGATTGTGCTAACGTGATGGCACTCTCTCTATATCTCTTAGGCAGTGTCCATCTGTTGTGAAAAGCTCTATCAATGTGTTGTGTAGTGTTGTCTCCGTCTAACTGTGTGTTGTATGTCAATGTGTTGTGTAGCGTTGTCTCTGCATGTCCGTGTCTGTGTGTTGTTTGTCATATGTATGTGTGTGGATGTTCATGTTGTGTATGTTTGTGGGTCTATGTGAAAGAGGAAAGAAGACATGTCAACGTGGCAAAGCAGAGTATGAAATGGCATTTGATAGGCCAACATGATCCATGGATGATGCCTTCACAATGAGGGTCTAGGACTAAAAAGAGACAGGTATTCATGTGTTTTGAATCCTCATCATTTTTTTGGTATTGTTGTTTTTTAAAAAATGTTTTTCTCTGATGGGTTAAATAAGCAGGAGGTGAAAAATCAATCACGCAACCAACTGAAAACTCTTGATGGGTTAAATAAGCAGAAGCTAACAAAGCAACCACACAGCAAAGCCAACTAAGGACTCTTGTTAAGCCCACCAGCGAGTTTCGAGTTCTTCCACAGCAAAGATTTTCATAAATCCAATCCTTCAGCAACGATTTACTACAACAGATTCTGCTCCTCCTGAAGTGTAGGTATTGGGTGATCTATTTGAGCTACAAGTCCATTTCATTATTATATATATCATTGTGTTGTATTATGAAATAATTTTTTTTTAAAGTCTGGCGTGAAATTATGTTCGAAACAGTAAAATACATCGTGTACCAAAAGGTTTGGTTCTGCAAATACATAGATATATCATATTCCAGAAGCGAAGTCTGGTTCTATAGTTCGAAAATGTAAATACAAATTAAACACACTCAATAGAAGGAATGGTTCTATGTGGAAAGCTAAGTTAAAGTCCAGGATTTCAATAGCCAGTAAAAGGAGAGATCCAAACACTTATTTATTTTCATTTATTTTTATTTACAATGGCTGCACTATGAAGGGTAGTTATTAGATATGTTTCTTATAGATATTTTTGACATATCAAATATTTCTTAGATACGTTCCTTCGTTATTGAAACAATGAATCATTTGTTCAAGATATGTTTCTTTGTATTTTATTCAGTGAGGCATGCAACCTTCTTCCCTGGTGTAAATGTTCGATTAAGTTTTAAGATTGCTATCATTGAAAAATGATAGCAATCTTAAAACCTAAACAAACAATTACACCAGGGGAGAAGGTTGCATGTCTCACTGAATAAAATACAAAGAAACATATGAACGTACCTAAGAAATATTTGCTATGTCAGAAATATCTAAGAAACGTATCTAATAATTACCCTTCATAGTACAGCCATTGAAAATAAAAATAAATGAAAATAAATAAGCGTTTGGATCTCTCCCTTTACTGACTATTGGAATTTTGGACTAGCTTAGCTTTCCACATAGAACCATTCCTTCTATTGACTGTGTTTAATCTGTATTTATATTTTCGAACTACAGAACCAAACTTCACTTCTAAAATATGATATATCTATGTATTTACAGAACCAGACTTTCTGGTACACAGTGTATTTTACGGTTTTGAACATATTTTCACGCCATTCAACTTTTTTTAAAAATTATTCCATACTACAACACAGGGATATATATATAATAATGAAATGGGTCTGTAGCTCAAGCAGATCACTCAATACCTACACTTCAAGAAGAGCAAAAACTACTAACCTTGTTGGGCCAAGTAAATCGTTGTTAAAGGGTTGGATTTATGGAAATCTTTGTTGTGGAAGAACTGGAAACTCATTGGTGGGCTAGTGGACTTAACAAGAGTCCTCAGTTGACTCTGTTGTGTGGTTGTTTTGTCAACTCCTGCTTATTTAACCCATCAAGAGTCATCAATTGGTTGTGTGGCCGCTTTTTCACCTCCTGCTTATTTAACCCATCAGAGAAAAACATTTTTTAAAAAACAACAATACCAAAAAAATGATGAGGATTCAAAGCACATGAATACCTCTCTCTTTTCAGTCCTAGACCCTCACCGTGAAGGCATCATCCACGAATCATGTTGGCCCATCAAATGTCATTTCATACTCTTCTCTTACACGCTGACATGTCTCCTCTCCTCTTTCTCACGACCCAAAAACATACACAACATGAACATCCACACACATACATATGACAGATAGCACACGGGCATACAGAGACAACACTACACAGCACATTAACAGAGCTCTTCACAACAAATGGACACTGCCTGAGAGATAGAGAGAGAGCGCCATCACGCTAGCACAATCAAGACCGTGGCCGATGTACCTCCTGAACAGAGAACAAAATTTTCAAATCGTCATCATTTTCCCTACTGAACGAATTAGACAGAAAATAAAGGGAACATAATTTATCAGTAATAGATCATTTTAGTAGTGGTTTTGAACTTCCCAGTTTGGAACCCTAATAATATAGAAAAACCTTTTAGCCAAAAATAAACAGAAGATTCAGGAAAGTAGGAAAGTGGGTAGCACAGTGCACCATTAGAAAAAGAAGAGGGCAGAGACACAGATGCCCGCTGCAACAGGTAATCAAAGAGCCAGCATGTGTCGATCCTCTCGATCAAGTAGAGTCAAGGCCTTGCACTTCTCTTCCTCCGCTTGAATCTCAATTCGATTTCTCTGCATCATGACATTCATGCAAGTGAATGAACCGCGAGTCGAGGTGAAGAGGAGTCGTTGCATCAAGGGCAGTTGAAGTAGACAGGATCTGTGGCTGAGCTGCATAGAGAAGGAAGGACCAACAGCCAACACATAACACAGAGGACGGCGGAGGTTCGTGGGTTGCTAAGAGGAAGCCGCCAGACAAACTGGGTGACCCGTGAGCTGGGATACTATTGTGGCAGAGGCAGAGGTAGCCAACCGACAGTCGGGTTGCAGAATCATGGAAAGGATCTGGCAACAGAGGTAAATTTGTTGGCAGCATAAGGACCACTCAGGGAGATGTTGCGGGATGGGAGACACAGGATGTGACCGCTAGCTGTTGGTGAAGATCTACATGCATGGATATGTTGATCGGCAGGCAGGCTCGTGGAGATTACAACAATTGCCAGCTGAGGAAGTGGCCACTGGCAATTGGGTCGTGACGAAAGGGTTGACAAGGTGTGGCAGTCGTCGTTTTAAAGAGCCACCAACTAGTGGAATCAAGCGACCGAGTAACAAGCCACCGACAACATTTGCTTGGAGAGTTGACGATTGGAGGATTGGTGCCGACAAAGTCAGGGAGACAGTGTGGAGGAGTAGGTAATGTGATAGTTGTTGGAGTGTGAAACAGCGCACAAGTTGGCAAAAACCAGCAACCATAGAATTGTCGTGAGGTGAGTGACGCAGCCAGCAGATTTGGACATGGGGGGTGTTGAAGCTGCCAACAGCAGATCGACTGCCAGCATGTCAACTAGAACGGTCACAGAGGGTCGTAAGTCACCTTGCATACCATCCGGGCAGCAACAAACTGCCCAGAATTGTTTGGGCAACGAGCAACGAGCAACGAGAAGTAGGCAGGAGCCCCGGGCAGCAAGCATAATTGTCGGGTAGCATGCTGAAATAGTCGAGCAACGAGGAGAAAAGCTCTGGGCAACCTAGAAAAGAACCCGAGCAGCAGAAGGTTGCGGGCAACCTTGGGCAGGAGTCCGGGCAATGGACAGCAAGCAACAGGACTGGGTAGCAGGTCCACGATGCCAAATTTGAGAAGGTTGTCGAGATGGCAGCATTGGATCATCGCCATATAATGGGAATGAGGTATATGTTCCTTAGTGTTTCAGAGACAAACTCAAAGTTGCATGTGGACAATGGGGTCGACACCATGCATGCAGTGAAGGGGGTTAGATGGGTCAGATTTCAGCTAGAGTCAGGTGGTTCTCTGGAGGTGGCAGGAGTAATATATGTTCAACGGATGAAGTTGCTCTCAGTATCAACCTTGGAGGACATAAGGTAGGAAGTTATGTTCGAAGATGGACATGTACCCATACGTTCAGAGGGAGCAGATACCCAAGATGCAGCAGTGGGACTTGAGGCTTGGACAGGGAGGGTATGATGTACAGGGTGTTGGGACAGCCTATAGAGGGGTCCAAGGAGATCATGGATCGTAGATCATATTAAAGTGCAACGGAGGTAACCGGAGGGTCTTCTAGTTGTTCCGGAGGTAAAGGGAACAACTACAACAGCAGCAGATTTGATGGGGTCGGAGATTGACCCAAGAGGAAGTTCTTCCAGAAGTACCTTCCTCGCTAAAAGGGAGTGCTAACTTTTGGAGTAGCTCGAACAAGTACTTATGCATTGGCAGTGCCTAGCATGCGGAGGTGTCCGAGCGACACTTTTAAAGTGGCTTTTATGTAATGACTAAGGTGACTTTTATGTAATTACTAAAGTGACTAAGTGTTTGATGGTCCATTATCCTAGGATGGGAGCCTAGGATTTTATCCAATAAAATCAAACTCAAAACTAGTTTTCCGGCGAGGGTTTTTCCAGGGGTGTTTTACCCAAATATCTTTGTGCAATATGTGATTGGTTTATGTGTTTTATGCTTCCCCTAAATGTTAGTTGATAACCTAGCTTGTGCTTTTAATTAATGATGTGATTTCATTTGGGATTATTAGCAAGGTGCTGGGTTCTGAAAATCAACAGCCCTAGGCCACACAGCCGCAGCCATTGCTTCTTATTGCAGTCTTACCATATAAGACTTGAATACACATTTTTATACTTTAATTTTCATATGATCCATTAGATGGCAACATTTCAACTTGGATATACTTTTTCCAAATAACCTTTCCATAGACTATCAAGTCACCTAAAAACTATAAAAAACCAACTATAGTGCAAAGTATGCATACTTTCAGCCTTGTAAAAATACTTTCAAGAATAAGAAAAAAAGGTCAAATTTTAAAAGCATTGGAAATTATACAAAACATGCATACCTGAAGATGGTACAGAATTTCATGGTTAAGTGGAAGCCTTCCATCAACAACTAGATCTAGGTATTGATGAATCTCCCTCAGCCGAGCCTCGAGACCCTTCAGAGCTGTCAATTTTCCACTCACCTATTGTGTATAAAAACATAAATTCATCTTTCACTATCATGAAACAAAAGTAACAAGCAGTAGCAGTCACTGGAATAATTAACAAACAGAAAGTCTAGTTGAGAGAATAAAAAAACCTCTGTTGCAAGAGTACTGATAGTTGTGTCCTTGACATCCCTTAGCAAGTGCTCCACACCTGCAATGCAAAGAGTAGCAAAACCCTATGAAAGTTGATATAGCATAGAGAATTATTGTTTAGAACTTCAGCATAAAATCGGTATTTTGTATGTGGACCATCTAATAGGGGAATAAATCTGTCTGTAGACATAACCTAAGTCAACTGGTTCATATTATATGAGAATTATATTTTAAATATCAGATTAAATTTAAAGTCCTCTTATACTACACTTATGCATACAAATCAGATTCCTGGCAATTAAATCGCTGAATCTGGAAAATTTAAGACTTTCAGCTACTATTGAATTTTTTTCAAGAAATAGCCAAATGCAGCAACTAAGCAATAACTACAACAAAATATTGATACAATAATGTCAAAATGGAATGCAAATGTTGATAATAAGTATGAAGGCATAAAAATTAGCTTTCTGATGATATGATGTAAATGGTAAAATGTCAAAGAAAAATGGAACTCCACAGCATGCTCCATGTCTCCATGCTTGAGAAGCAATGTGTGGTCTAACATTTCAGAAGTTTTAACACTTAAATTATGAATGTGAGTGAACGATATGGTGTCTCAAACTCTTAGAAGCTAAAGGATTTTAGGGAGCAATAATATGTGTGAAACTCTTGGACGCTAGGCATCCCTTGATCACTCATGAAAGGGAACCTTAAATTACAGGCATCTATTTTGAGGAAGAGGTTAGATAAAGAAAGGGTTGGAAGATTGAGTTATAATGATACCATTCTGACAGTCTTATTTGAACATTGAAGTAGTTCTGAAGACACCATCGAATCACTTTATGAACAGCATTGCTTGAAGAAAGAAGAGACAGAAAAACAAAAGCTGAAAACAAATCAGCTCACACACTGAGCACACCTTATTTTATATACAAGGTTAATGAAGAACGAACTCTGTATCAGCCTTAGTCACCACATTCGTGTTTGTGTTCAAGTTCGACAACCTTGAAATTCAAAAAAAAATCGCCATGCAAAAAATGTGGATAAAAATCACCATTAAGTTCGACACTATATATATATATATATATATATATATATATATATATATATATAATTTTTAACTTACACACATTTATTATAAAAATTTACTGTTAAATCAATCAATTCACATTTTATGTGAAATTTTATATGTATCAAATTTATACTCGTTTAAAAAAATATATCTAAAAGTAATATACTAATATATAAGTTTATATTAATATATAAAATATACATAATAAATATTAAATTTAAATAAATGCAAATTAATTAATTAGCATAGCCCAGGATTTAATTAAGTTAGCTATTTTTAAAATAGTTGAGCAGTAGCTACCACGGGTGTCCCACCGTCCACTATTCCAGCGGCTTCGTCAACGTAGAAAGTAGAAATAACACAGTCCGACTAGGGTTCAGGTTCAGAAATTGTTCCACTGTGTCGTTAACTTCCGACTAGGGTTCAGGTTCAGAAATTGTTCCACTGTGTAGTTAACTTCCCCGTGCTACGTTGTATTCGAGTTAATGATTGCTTCCGAATTCTGTTTCCTGTATCTTTGCATAATGTGCTCAAAACTGACAATTGGCGGTTAAGTTTGTATCAATGGTATATTAGAAATTGGGAATTGAGTTAATATATACGCGGCACATTCCAGCACGACAGAAAGCACATTCGATGGAGGCCCGAGGGCACATTGCAAAGCCATCTAAAACAAACAAAAAAATATTATTTAAAGACCTAGGCAAATTTAATGGCCGAACTTCACCGAATTTATGTGACCTCTCTTCATATGCATCAAATTTCGAACTTTATGGATGAAGTTCGGCGAATGCGGTGACTAAGATAATCAGCCACAATTGCCATATTCCCGGTTAAAAAAAATAGTTATTTTCCAGTTGCTAATTGACCCCTCCAGCAAGAAGTGGCATATCAATGGAATGGGTCATCAGTACTAAATCCATAAGAAAAAAGTGGCAAAAATCTATAACATGGAAGAAAGAACTAGATAGCATACCTATTTCCTCAACTTCATGAGCACAAATTTCGGATGGCACATGCACAAATACCTTCTGGCTTTTCTGAGTTGCATTCTGCAAGTGTAGCCAATCAATGGTGTAAGTTCCTTGCAGCATTCACAAATTTTTTGATTACAACATTTAGATATTTAAATTCGCATACCTCTTTAACTTCCTCCACAGCATAATATGCTTTGGTAGGAATCCCCAGTTCCTTCGGTTGGACGTCAATAATGACAAGTACAGGGTTGGGCACATAGCTGCATAAACCAAAATCTCAATAGATCAAATAGCAATACTTAAGTATCAAAAATCCATTGTAAAAGTTGTTAATATGAGAAAGGGAAACAGTATTTATAGCAACTAATTGCCATGGGAAACGAACATACTCATGGAACAACTCATGCACATCCAAGTCATTTTCCCGAAGCTTTGGACCAGTGCTATACCATCCTACCACATGTTCCTTTGCTGTAAAGGACACCAACGTCAATTTCACTATGCATAACTTTCCATCATGTTATTATTTACATTCGTGAAACAGTTATAAGTGAAGAGGCATATAAAAGATTGAAGAAACAATATAGCCCTACCATTAATCCGCTTGAACATTTCAAACATAGATTCATGATAGTTGTGATCCAAAAACCAGATACTTGGATCCTTGTCATCTTCTTCAAAAGGCACTGTGCGTGTAATATACAGAACCACCATTAGATGAAACAACAGCATACTTGCTCTTTATGAATAAATTGACAAAAACGACTAAACTCTAGTACCAAGAAAAACCATATAATCCCAATGGAAAAGGTCGTTTAGATAACTACATGAATAACTGACCCGTTATCACCACACTTAAAAATAACATGAAAAACAGATCTAGTTTCAAGAAATTCATAATACAAAAAAATCGTTTTGCATATCATTTTCTCCAAAACAAATGAACAGTTAAAATAGACATAATACCCACTTGTTCCTAGAGTGCAGGGTTCATTACACCATAAGTATTCAGCAGTGAAATTGCAAATGATGAGATGTTCCGTGACATTTAATTACTAGACTTGACAGTCAGGCCCCTGTCCATGCAGTTCTTGACCTAGAAGATAAAATTAAAATTTGGCAAAGGATTTATTCAAGGGATCAACATGAACTGACATCAAAGTTTCATGTTAGTTATTTGGCATCTGCATGGCTCTAGTGCAGGAAACTAATCCCATTTTCTACTTGGCAGCTAGCTGAAGACAAGGCAGACAACTATTTTCTTTTGATTGGTACTGCAATAATTGCTGGACTTAACATTAAAAGTCAAAACTCAGGCCTGTTTGTCACACCAACTTATCAAGCATGATTGTCCCTAAGAGTACGTGCCATCACCTAGTTTTCACAGCTCAGCAAGTCTGACTCACAAGCCCAACAAAAATCTAGACCAGCCTTAAGATAAATACAAATGAGAAAATTTACAAAAGAGAATAAAAGTGCCATTCCACTCAGTGTTTTCCAGATTTTTCAATTACTAGACTTAACATCCAGGTCCCTGTCCATGCATTTCTTTCCCTAGAGAAGATAAAATAAAATCTGGCATGGGATTTACATCAACTCTAGCATCAAAGTCTCATGTTAGTTATTTGGCATCTGCATAGCTCTAGTGCAGGAAACTACTCCCATTTTTTACTTGGTAGCTAGCTGAAGTCAAGGCACACAACTATTTTCTTTTGATTGGTGCCGCAATAATCAGTGTTGGAAATATCGCCAATTTTTTCAAAAATCACGATATTTTTGCAGCCAACAAAAAATTGGTCCAAAGAACGTGATTTTTTATACTTGAAAAAATCGCAGTTTTTTGAAATGACATCGCAATTTTTTCTAAAAAAGCACGCCATGAACCAAAAAATCGCCATCTTACTGAAGCCACAGGGATAAAGGCGTTTTTCTCCTTTTTTTTGGATCATTTGTATTGTTTTCTGTTGGAGAAGGAGAGGGGTTTGTGGTCTTCATCAAACAAAGTGGAGAGAGCTAAACAACCATCTTCATCACGATCAAGGATTTTTTAGTGGAGCAAAGGTTCAACTTCATTTGGCGCCCGGTGTTGAATCTTACATTCATAGGTATGTATTTAAATCCCACCATTTAAAAGTTTTTTTCCATAGATTTATGCATGTTTGCTTGCCTCTTTGCTTGCCTACATTTTGCTTATTTTTTGTCATTTTGCCATGATTTTCATGCCCATAAAACAATGTAAGGATTTTTTTTTTGATGGGACAGTAAGCTTGATCCTTGATGTTAATTTTTTCTCCACCCTCTTATTGTCATTTTTCATTGCCAATAATCTAATCTAGAGGTCTGATATTTTTTACCAATGGGCTGTTATTTTTTTTCTAGTGGGTTTAATGTCATTTTCTTGTTTATTTTTGTGCCTTCGGGTTGAATTTTGAAGCTCTCAATTGCCATAGAAAACATTCCGAAGCCTTTGGATGCATTTTGGGTGTATGGGATCCCTGAAGATGGCACAAACCGACAACGATTGAATTGCAAATTGTGTGGGGTGCATATGACAGGAGGGATTAGCAAGTTGAAATGCCATTTAACTAAAATCCCCGAGCATGATGTTGGGATTTGTTTAAATCTACCCAGAGATTATGAGAGTTGCACATGATTCAATTGAAGCAAAGGATAAAATGAAAGAAGATGCAGCCGAAAAGAAGGTCGAACTTACAATTAGAAGTTCAAGGGTATCTACCCCTGAGGCTAGTGGGAGGGGCTCCACGGATTCAGCTATCAAGAGGTCCGCATCTTTTTTTGTTCCACGAACTAGTATTGGGGCACAACCTTCCATCATGTCACTTGTGAAGAAAAGGGAGAAGGAAGAAGCAGACATGGTTATGGGGAGGTGTCTTCACTAAAGTGGCATACCTCTCAGCATCACCAACAACAATCCATTTTGGCAACCTATGTATGATGCCATTGTTGTTGTTGGTCCAGGGTATAAAAGTGCTACCTTTGAGGAATTGCGGGGGGCAATTCTTCAAGTAGAAAAGAAGGACATCAACTCTAGATGGACAGAGTTGAAACAGTCATGGGATATCTCTGGATGCACAGCTAAGAAACATGACACTTCCATCCAGCCCTTTGTGTCGCATATCCGACGTGGGAACACGGATTCGTGTGGATATCTTTGGATGCACAGCTAAGAAACATGACACTTCCATCCAGCCCTCTGTGTCGCATATCCAACGTGGGGACACGGATTCGTGAGTATACGTGTTGGACACGAATTTGGGACATGTCCAACGCACAGGACACGTCCCAAATCCGTGTTTGACATGTGCCTTGCACGTGTCCCAATTTCAGGACACATGGCATGCACATGAAAGGTCTTGAGCTCATGTTTTCTCATGCAAGTTGAAGTTGCAAGGAGCTTTGGTATGCAACTGAGGGGTATTTTCCCCTACTAATGCTATTTAAAGAGGTCCCCACCCCTTCCTTTTACTTAAATTTTTACCATTATCATTAATTGTTTCGAATCCTCGGTCAAACTTGTAGCTCTTCGAGATGTGAGCGCAATTGGAGTGTATTTGAAAATATACACTCAAAGAAACGCACTAGGTTAGAACTTAGAACTTCAACAAAGCAATTACATTTATTGTAATTTATGACTCTATGACCCTTTAATATATTGTCACCCTCAAGACTCATTAAATTTTTTATGACCCTCTTACAGGTTGGAGTTCTCACGTCTCAATGACTTGGTGTATGTCCATTACAATCTACGACTATGGTTGAGACAAATGGATAGAACACTAAATGTGGATGCCATTTCCTTGGACAATATTGATGTATTGACTAAGTGGAGGAGAGGCTAAGATGCCTATCATGGAGGAGGCCCCTGCATGGTTAGTGGAGGAACCCAAACAACAACAAAAGGAGCAACAAGGGGAGGAGGAGGAGGAGGAGGAGCAACAGAGGGAGGGGGAGGAGGAGGAGGAGTAGCTTGAAGACATCATGGAGGGTGATGTGCTAGCATCAACACCACCTTCTACACTTACTGATACACCTACTTCTACACACCAATCATCGTCTACTGTCAGACTCGGGGCCTTCTACAGTCAGGGGTAGGCCTGACAAACAACCCATTATCTTTTCTTGTAAAAGGGGGAGAGGGTATGGAAATTAGATAGCTAGCTTCTAGTTTTGTTTCATTTGCTATTGTATATCTAACTCATGATGGTGAGATACATTTATAATTATATATGTGATGTCATTTTGTATTGGTTTTGGGTTCAAGATTCAGTATCGACTTTGATGTATCATTTTTATTTGGCATCCACTACATCATATATATGAGTGCTTTCTCCATATTTATGTGCCAATGTGTTTATCTGATGTTGTTGTTGCTTTATATGTTTAACATTTGAAAAAAATTAATATAGTTTGAATTTTTTAATGTTTGTTGTGGTTTTCCGATTTTTTCTGAAACGATGTTTTCCAAACCCTCACCAATTTTTTGTTGATGCCCGAGTTTTTCAACACTGGCAATAATTGTTGGACTTAACATTAAAAGTACCAGCCCGTTTATTTCCAAGCATAAAGAGAGATAAATAGAACATTTAACCATAGTATCAAAAATATTTGAGTTTGACTCAGACTACAAATCAAACTCAGCCTGGCTCCTGAAACAAGCCATTTCAAAGTGCCAACTTGTCAAGCATGATTGTCCCTACAAGTAATTGCCATGGCCTAGTTTCGACAGCTCAGCAAGATTGATTCATAAGCCCAACAAAAATCCTGAGTTAATTTAAATGTTTAGATTTGTCTCATTTTGTCTCAACGCCGCCATCTATGGTTCAATGATAAGCATTAATATCATGAGACATTTCTCATATGTCATGACTCATGACTCATCATATTATGTATGAGTTTTGGACTATATTTGGCATTATATGGACATTGATATATTTCATAATAATGGAGTTTTCCCTTTTATCAATAATGAATATATGTCTATTTTTTTCATTGAATTTGTACAATGCTTTTGCCAAATTTTCAGAGTTCAACTTGAAATCTCACACTGTTCAAGCCAAGATGTTGTTCGCCAAGCATAGTATTGCTACTTTGGCCATGGTTGTGTACTAGTAACTAAAGACCAGATGACAAGGATTTTTCTTCAAAATGCACCTAAGAAGAGTGGAATATAAATGAAACAACTTATGAAGAACAGAAGAATTCACTTGAAAGGGAATACACAAAAATGGGGAAAAGAAAGAGGACTTAAGTATATACTTGGACGTAACAAATTCAAAACCAGAACCTGGTTACAAAGGAAGATAACCCAAGGAAAAGAAATTGGACTTGGAAAGCAACATAATGGTACAGAATAAACAAAATATCTTAATTCTAGAATCTG
>ML784756.1:689544-702970 GCA_009831015.1 Picea engelmannii | reverse complement strand
CATAAAAGTCTACAACATAATAAATAACATTACAATTGCATTGGAAGGAGTGAAGGCTGCAATAAGACTTTAAAGTCTTTGGCCAATAAGAGATGAGATAAATCACATTTAAAATTTTACTAAAACTATTATTTATCAAAACTTTGGTAAAACTTTGGTAAAATGGATACATATTTTATGGTCAACCATTGATTAATAGTTAGTCAACACTAACTCAATGCTATATACCATGCCTATCGGCAGGTATAATAAAGGTAAGTTGCATGGTAGCTATTCACTACTTTCGTGGAAGTTAAATAGTTAAATTTGGTGGTTAAATAGTTATTCACTACTTTCGTGGAAGTTAAATAGTTAAATAGTTAATAGTTAAATATTATTCATCAAAACTTTGGTAAAACTTTGGTAAAATGGATACATATTTTATGGTCAACCATTGATTAATAGTTAGTCAACACTAACTCAATGCTATATACCATGCCTATCGGCAGGTATAATAAGGGTAAGTTGCATGGTAGCTATTCACTACTTTCGTGGAAATTAAATAGTTAAATTTGGTGGTTTGAACTTGTTTCTCTTTTAGTGGTCTATTTTGTTTTTACTCTAGCATGTTTAGAAGTTTAGCCATTATATGTATGTGCTTGTTAATATTGTATTGAAATCACATATGTATATGTATATGATGTAATGAATAGAGATATATTTTATTTTTGAGATACTCTTACTATGTACAAATATGTGAATATGCAAATAATGATTGAGATGGAGATAAAGTAATTTTAACACGTGATTGAATATTGAATACGGGTTCCCGAGGTGTAGGACAGTCGGTGATGGAGTGTGTTGTTAAGCCACTTCGTGATGTTAAAGTCACCGGTTCGAAACCTGTGGGGACAAAAAATCCAACCATGTTAAGGGTTGGTGTGGCTCAGGCCGGGTGCGATCCCCGGGTGATTTTGACGGCTTAGATGCCCTTGAGTCGCGGTTTCTCAAGCCACAAACTAATCCCGCAGGTCATGGATAAATTAGCAAACAAAAAAAAAATATTGAATATAGGTGAATTTTCCAACTAGCTAACTAAGAAGACGTATGAAACTGCAAACTTTTTGTTTCTAAGAACTGTGCAATTGTTGTTCATATGTCAGAGTTGTTATTATCTCATATGCAATAGTTTGACATTCATTTTTTTAACGTTTTTAGTTTTTAATTCTTGTGAATTATAATGTAAATTGTACATGTGACTTAGGTTGGTGAGCCAGTATGTTTCGGGTTATAGAGCTTATACTGATCAATATGGTCGAGAGTCAAGCTATGTATAATGTACATTGTAATTATTAATAAAAATAAATCGTTGTTTGTGATACGAGAGAGACAGTGACGTTGGGGGGCTATGATTCCACAAGAGAGGGGGGTCCAAGGGATTCCACGTGCCTAATAACCCAAGCCACTTTTATAAACTTGTTGAGTTGGGATTTATGCTAGAAATGTGGGTTGTGTGTTGTAAGAGCGGGTTGTGTGCCTGTAAGTGAATTTCTTATGGAGGAAATTGCTCAAAAGCTTTGAGAAGGTTGTTGTGAGCTCTCCTAGGATAGTTGAGAATTCCTAGAGTTCACTACTGATAGATTTATTGGCCAACCTGGTGTTGGAGACTTGGAGGGAAGTGGGATAGCCTAAGGGACTTTTTGACAGAGAAGGAGATCTCATTGCTTAGGTTGTGCAAGTTGAGGGGAAAGAGATTTAGTGGATTGGAATATTGTTGGTGTTGGAAACTTGGGTATTGGGTTGTTGTGTGGGGACAATGGACAACCAAGAGAGTCAATTCTCATTGTGGACTCATGGCCCCAGCTCGAGGGTGGCTTGTTGTTGAAAGAAATGGAATACCAAGCCTATAGTTGGGAGGAATGTCCCTTGTACATAGTCAATTGATTCTTTTGTGAAAAGATAAGTGTTTTGTTACACCTCTCATGTTTATTTCCGCTATGTAAACATTTTATTTGAATATTATATTTATTTAATTAGTTATATTCAAAGATTTAATTTGTTATTAAATGCATAAACATTTTATAGGTTTGCATACATTCATTTATTTGGTTAATATCAAAATTCTGAAAAATAAAAATTATAGTGAAGTAACCCAACAAGGGATATAGATACATTACAATTTTTTAGGAAAGCCTTTAATTTATCAAAACAATTGTAAAAACATTGAACAAGCACCTAATTTATCAAAGTGATTGTAAAAACAGTTAACACATAATGCACGCTCCATTTCCATGCACTTCAAACTTGCCCAAAACTTTAAATGATGTAAAGTGATAAATAACTTATATTTTTAATATAATTCCCAAAACATTAAACGATGTAAAGTGATAAATAACTTATATTTTTTAATATAATTTTAATGATTATTTATAATAAAAATATATTATGAAAAAGCCTTATTATTATTTTTCAATCATATAATTATATATTATAAAAAAAAAATTATTATTTTTAAATTATAAAATTAATTTTGTTTAAATATAATTATGTTGTTGTCAATTTTTATTAACTTAATTGGTTAAGGTGTGGGTTTAGTTTGTTAAGCGATCTGAGTTCGATATTTTTACGATGTGTTTAGTTGGGATGAGAAACCCAAAAATCCATGCATGTTAAGGGTTGGTGCGGCCCAGTCCGGATGCGATCCCCGAGGGATTTTGACAGCTTAGATGCCCCTGGGTTGTGATTTCTTAGCCAATGGTTGAAATGTTGGCACCACAAGTGACGAGCACATTTCTAACAAAAAAAATAAAAAATTAATTATGTTGTTATCTAGCAATTTCTGGAAACAATGTGTATGAAGTTTTTGAAATGTCCAACATTTCGAGTGGACACTCCACCCATCATCAAAGACATTTGAAACTAACGTGTTTGAAAGGAGTGTTGAGGTTTGTATTTAAAGAGAAAAATTGGGATGTAACTCTTACATAAAAGAATTAGGAGAAATTAGCAATTGAGAATAAAGAGGAGAAATAATTGTTGAGATCAAATAATTGATGTAGAAAAAATATTGAGAATAAAATAGTATTAAGAACTTTTAAAATTATTGAAGAAATCAATGTTGTGAAGAAGGAATAATAACAAAATAATAAAAAATATTTTGATAATATTGATGATAAATGAAAAACTAGTGATAATAAAGAGAGAGAATCATAGATGTAAGTACGGTTTAGTAAAGGAAATGATTAGCAAAGGAAATGATTAGCAGGGAACAAATAAAAGATAAAGAACTAATCAGATCAATTGTTAATTGTTTTCAGTGATACAAGAATAGATCAATTAATAATTAAAAAGAAAAGAAGTGAAAAATAATAAAGTTATGATTGTAAATTGTTAAGATAAATAAATATATATAAGATTGCTACATGATTAACAAGGGTTGCATGGCAACGCAGTCCTGTCGAGTTAGTTGAGAAATACATGTTGAACAACATAGATACATTTAACTCCAGATTTAATAAGGATGCCGAGTTAGTGGAGAAATACATGTTGAATAACATAGATACATTTAATCAGCATAGATAGATGTAGATACATTTAATCAACATAGATACATTTAACTGCAGATTTAATAAGAATGGAGAAAATAAATAAATGTCTTTGAGATTAATTCTTTTTTTATACGAGAGAAACTTGAAATTGAGATTAAACATTATTATGGTATGTATGGTCTTTAATACCATCCCGTTACTCCGTTTACAAAAAAAAATAAAGCTTAATACCCACTACTCTAGGTACTGGCAATACCCATACTCTGAATCTAGGCATAAGATAGAGAAACATGAGCAAGGATGTAACCTGGATGTAACAATATGCCAACGAATTTGTAATGGGACTGGCCTGGTTGATGTCGATGTAGTCTCCTGGCCAGTCAAATGACAATTGAAACATGCATACAACGAACCCTATGCACAGTTTTTTTCTTTTTGCATGTTGACACGCAGAACTCAACCATTGATTTTATCTGCCATCGTGGGTCCACTGCCATGTGCCAGGCCTTCCAGTCAAGAAGACTATAATGGCCACATGGCAGGGCTACTAACATCCAAGGCCCATGAACTCTTGGTAGAAGAGAAGTTAGTAATATATCACTAAGAAGATGCTAAGTGCTCTAAAGTCATTTTAATCCTCCTCAAAATCTTTAATTTATTGTGTAAAGGAACTCGATGACACAATTTAGAGAAAAAGACTAAACAATCTAAATGGTATCCAATTGAATGTCAATGAGATGCTTCACATTTCTATTAGAATTTTTTTTTATCTATATAAATGTGATAAATGACAATGCATCATCTTTAACCATAATATTCAAACCTATAAATTTGACCATAATATTCAAACCTAAATAAATAAATAAATTAACCATAATATTTAAATCTAAATAAATAAAAAATTTAATCATAATATTCAAACCTCCATAAATAAAATAAAATATTTTACCATGATATTGAAACCTCTATAAATAAAATAAAACTTCCATTTGATCTTATTCTATAAGAAAACAACAAAAGATTCAGCTTTTCTCATTACAATTTGGTTTTACAACCCCATATAGATATACTTTTATATTTTAAAAAATTATAATAAATTCTATATTACATTTTTTAATATATATATATAATGCATTAACCTAAATATGATATTGAAACCTCTATAAATAAAATAAAACCTCCATTTGATCCTATTCTATAAGAAAACAACAAAAGATTCAGCTTTGCCCCCATTACAATTTGGTTTTACAGTCCCATATAGATATACTTTTTACATTTTAAAAAATTATAATAAATTCTATATTACATTTTTTAATATATATGATGCATTAACCTAAATATATTATCATATGGCATAATACTAATCTAATCTATATTACATTTTTTAATATATATGGTGCATTAACCTAAATATATTATCATATGGCATAATACTAATTTAATATTTTTATTCAGATATTGCAAGTGTTTTTAGGGTTACTCCGGATATCAGGGATTTCCTTTGGATATGAGGAGTCTCATCTCTTTATAACCATAGCGGGGATGGAATTCTAGTCGACGATTGGACAATTTGTAAACTTTCTAGCAGCATAACTCCCAAGGACTTCCAAATACAGTGGCATTATAAAAACATTGACACACGACATATTTTAATCATAAATTGAATTGACGGTCACTATCCTCGGCATGCGGTGCAGGTGGAATATGCACTAAAAAAACAAAGGAAAAATTTACAAGAGGCTCGTAGAGAGAATACAATACGGTTCAACAATGATGAAAACAATGCACACAGTGAGACCGAGCCCGAGCCCTCCATCAGTTTCTTAGAGAAGACACATTAAACATTTATACCTATCACCCAACGTGCTTATCATGTCAAACTGACAAATTCATTTTGTGTAATAAATTTTATACATGGAATGATGTGAAGCCTGCAATAACACATCAAAGATATTAGCCAATTAAATTTTAGAAAAATATGTTTTTTTATTATTTAAAAAAACACATATATTGATTTCCTATGCTACACATTGAATATAGCACATAAATTTAAAGTCAACATTAAACTAATACAAAATCAAAGGCAAACTCATTGCTATAGTCCCAGGCCTTTGCCAGGGACTAATAATGTTGTTGAAATAAGATATTGAGAAGTAAAAGAATTAAAGAGAGAATACATATATGATGATATTAATGGGAACAAAAGATTAGGAGGAAAAGCTTAGATCAATTATTAATTCATGAGGTCATGGATGGACCGTATAAGATTCAATAATAATAAAGAAAATTAACTTGTAAGGATAGTAAAGTAATGAAAGTTGTTGAAACTAATGAAGAGATTAGTGTTGTTTAATAATAGAATAAGGCAATGATCAATATTTAATATAGGATAAAATTAATGATAATAAAGTTAAAGAGTTAAATTGAAGAGGATAGGAGAAAACACCAATGTGAGGAGGCTTCAGTGAGAATAAGACACTAAAGGGAAAAAATTAGATTGCGAGGACAGTAAAAGAGGGAGACAAACCAAGCAAATGAAAATGAAACCTAATGCTCAAGGTGATGTATGGTGGGCTTCCAGGATTGGCTAAATTCGTAGTCATCTTCACAATTGAAATTATTAGGGTGTTTTTCAATTTTGATAGCTTCCTGAATGAGGTGAGAGGAGTAATAAGGGGCGGATGCAAGAATTTTGGTTTGGTTAAAACAAATGAGGTGTTTGGATTTGGAGGAGCGTTCAGTGATAGTTGATTTGGAGATACAGTTATGGGTAGTATCAGTTCTATGCTCTTTAAGACATGCTTTGAAGGATCTACCAGTTTGTCCTATGTAAGATTTTATGCAAGAGAAAGGAATTTGGTAAATGCTTGGTCCATGCATCAGGTTGGATTTGTCTTTAGCAGTCCTAAAAAGTTGTTTTAGGGTTTTAAAATGGTTTTGATATTCTTCTTAGCCAATAGTTTTGAGATGAGATCAGTGGTGCTTTGGATATAGGGATGTGTGATGAGGGCACGAGGAGGGGAGAAGGAGAATAATTTAGGTTTAGGTTTGTTGGTCAAGCGAAAGGTTTGGTCAATTTGAGAGTGAGAGTAGCCATTGGACAAAAGGGCCTTGGTTAGGTGGGATTTCTCCTGTACGAGGGATTGAGGGGTTGAAACACAGTTGGCTCGAGTAATCAGGGTTTTAAGGATAGTGGATTTTTGAGTCAGATGATGGTCGGAACTGGCATGGAGGTATCTGTCGATATGGGCCTTCTTCCTGTAAACTTGGTGGGAAAGGGAGTCATCAAGAAGACGAGAGATAAGAACATCCAAGAAAGGGATGGAATTGCCCTTTTGGGTTTCCACAATAAATTGGATGTGCGGAGAGAGACTGTTAACATGGTGGAAGAAAGAGGTTAAGTTGGCAAGGTCATGAGGCCAAATAAATAATAATGAAATTAATGTATTTATCTTTTAAATGAAAAATAAGTGTGTGTTTTCTTCTTTTTAATTAGAATTGGATAATATTATATTCAGAGTGTATATGTTTTCACAGTTAGTCATAATTGTCGTAGAAAGTTCTACAACGAATTTATATTATTAAAATGTTGCATCTAAGTTGAGAACAAGCATACAAAATGGTTGATATGGAATTCTTCAATAAAATGGCATCTCTTAGAAAATACATGGGAGAGTCTACTAATGTCTAAGATTAATACATTATAGATATTCTTGAAAGTATATTTCCTAATACAAACTTATAATATGCATATAATTTTAAAATACATGCAAACTAGCATAAAACATGTTGATTGTTTGCCTCCTCCTAATCAACATTCAATGTCGGAGAATTATGTTTCTTAATATCCATGACATCTTTCATCTGATGGACTATTTCTTCATCTTTGTAATCTACCTGTGTCAAATTAATGGACATCCTATTGTTGGAGGTTGTGGATTGGGCATCCTTGCTAAGATTTATTGCTAAATTCATCAACATGTTACATTCAACTTCTAAAACATCTAGCTTCTACCTCTATTGTACTAGGAGATTCATGATTGTTGCATGTTGTGAAGCATAACGATGCTCATTCTCATGCACTTTAGCAGTTAATGAAAACAAGGAATTTTAGTTGCAATGGATAGTTTCCTCGTGCCTTCTCAATGTCCTTATGAATTCCATAACATCTCTTTGATCTATGATTTCTTTAACTAAAATAAATCTATCTAAAGGCAAATCCAAATTCACAACAAGGTATTTAAGAATGACACCCACAGACAGAGGATATCGTCTATTCCATAGATCGAGTTGAAAGGTACCTGAAACATTGATCTTCCACAATAAATAGAAACCTGAAGCAAAACTCTTAACACAAATAACTCTAGCCCCAACCCCCAAAAAATGATTTGTGTTTTTAGATACTAAATCACACAAAGACCTAGACTGCTTTTTAAAGAAGACAAGCAAGTTCACATGGAAATGAAATAGCATTTAAACCCTTGATGAATGCTTTCCCCTGGCCCAATTTCCAATTGAAAAAAGTAGCACAAAAGAATAGAAGCCAAGCACAATTCATGATATTCAACACTTTGATAACTAGCCACTGAGTTTCTTCAAAGCATAAAATATAAAGGCCCCTCTCCTGACCATGCATTTTAAGGAACAGAGAGCCTCTTACCAAAGTATCTAGCGGCCCGAGAATCCTCTAGAAAGAGCAACCAGGACTGATCCTATCCATAATCCCAACTTGTCTACATAAAACAAAGGCAACAAGTTCTAAAGGCTTAATGACAATTATGGCTTGCAAACAGATAAGATGAGATTGCTCCTTGCATATCCCCTCCCTACATGATGAAATTGATGTTTAGGATGTGGTGCCATGTGGATTTTATTATGGATGCAATGTTTCATAAGATTTGATCTAACGATCTTAGGGGATGAAATAATACAGTTGCCCCCATTTTTTTTCCAAAACACCTTGATTGAGTATTGATGCCTTGTTTGCATATGAGTATGCTTTTGATTTTGGGTCCCACAAAACTTGGAAGTATGAGATATTGAGTTGGTTCCTAACCTCTTTGTTGATTTGTTCAATGGTTTAAGCAAGCTTGTTATCCTTTCGAGCTAGTTTTCCAAACATAAATTTGGCGATCACACTTGAATCTCTTGGAGCTATCAAAGTTTTGATGTTGGCTTCTTTGGCAAGGAGGAGTCCTTGCAAGAGAGCATATGCCTCGCCTTGGTTGTTGGTTGCTTGTCCTAAACCCCATGCATAGGTTGTTTCCATCTATCCATTGGAATCATAAATGATCCCCCTGCACCTACCACCCCAGAATAAAAGTCTGTATCTTATCAAAAAGTTATTCTTAAAGTTTTTTTTATTGTGTTTTATAATTAATTCACATTTATTGTATAATTTTTTACATTAAAAATAGAATATGTTTTTTTTTTTTTTCAAATAAATGTATTTATAATATTAATAACAGTGAAATTAATAAATAACAATTAATAATAATTACATACTTTATTTATATATAGCTTCATTATGGTAAGTGTACACTAGACCAGATTCTCGATCAGGCTTCAACAACCATCTGACATTAGGGTTGGCTCTCGACTCATGCTTTAGGATTTGAAGATGAATGGTTTCCCAATTGGAGTTTATATATCTCTGAAATGATACAAGCCCACATTCATATTAGGGAAGGAGATGATGAATTGTTATGAGTCTATAACCCCTCGGGGATTAGTATACAACTAAGCTTGGATATTGCTAGTTGATTGGGAATTCCCCAAACAATGGTACTTGGTGGTTTAAAAAACTATGGAAAATCAAGGTGCCTCTGAAAGGCATCCTTTTGTTTTGGCTCATCTTGAAGAACCAAGTATTAACATGGGACAAGATGTTGAAGAGGGGATATGTGGGTCCAAGCATATGTGATTTATGTCACTCAACATAGGAGGACTCTTCACATCTTTTTCTCCATTGTCAATTCAGTTGAATGGTTTGGACGTTTGTTGAGTCTCAGGTCAACGCTCCTCACCTTTGGAGCAAACATTCAATCTTGGAATGCTTCAAACAATTTTTTGATGTTCGCTCACTAAAACGATTTAGGGGTCTACCAATTGTTGTGGCATGCGACATTTGGTTGGCCCATAATAACAATATATTCTAATAAATTTTAATTCCCATGCTATGGTTGTATCTCATGCTCTGGAAATTGTGGTGGCACAACATTGTCCATCCAAACCTGTTCAGTATATAACTCCTGCAACATCCACATTATAATCCCCAGCTTGATTAATGCTTATGTAGATGTAATATGTGGTTAGGACCAAGCGATGTAATATGCAAATTGTATTTTAATGTTTTAATAATAAAATGTGATGCAAGATGCTATGGGGAGATGGATAAGAGATGGGGGATGAATTAATCCACAAGAGAGCGGATTGTCTAGGATAATGGCCAAGAGGGGTCCAAGGGGGGGAAGTACCCATGTTTATGGATTTAACCTGTTTTGATAAATATGTTATTGTATATGAACCTTCCCATTTCTAATTAAGTGTTTCCAAAGCCAAACATTGAATACATGTAAGAGGGTGGGTGTGAGTGGTCACATCCTGAAGTTATTGGGCACATGGGGGTTGAGTACAATCAGCTTGGGGAAGTGTGTGAGTCAAGAAAGGTAAGCAAAAGAGAGGATTTTTGTATGGGTTGAGACATAAGTAACAACAGTTCAAGCAGTTTAAGCAATTAGTCAAGTTTGGGCATGGAAAGAGAGTTTGGAGCGAGCGCGACCATAGGAGGGAAAAAATCTGGAGCGGAATTGGAGCGAATTGGAGCTGGAGAATTGAAGAGCCTGGTTGTCAAGCCGGAAGAGTGAACTCTTGCGTGAGTTGCACTGAAACAACAAGTGTTGTTGTTGGTTTGTTGATAGTTTTCCTAGCAACGGTTTCCCTTGAGTTCCCAACTGAAAGATTCCTAGCTACCTGTGCTAGAGAGACCCTGATAAACAAATGGCACATTCCTTGGGTTAACCTTGATAAATGGATGGCACATCCCTTGTGTTATCCCTAATAAACGGATGGTACATCCCTTGGGTTATCCCTGATAAACGAATGGTGCATTCCTTGGGTTGGGCAGATCAAGAAGAAGGGAGTTGGTAGAAAAGTCAGGATAGTTGTAGGAGAATATCAGCTGGGTTGAGAGATTTATGAGTTGTGAGTAGACTGTGAGAAACCACCCTCTTTTGTGGATTGCTAGCCTCAGCTTGGGGGTGACTGGTTGTTGAGATTTGGAATAGTCAGTCTACTGTTGGGTGGAACATCCATCCTAAGTAGTTGGTTGAAGGATTCTTGTTTAAGATACATGTTTTATCTTGCACTGAGTTATTTACATGTGTTATTGTTGTGCATGAACTCTACGTGAATGAGAATGACTTATATGCCGCTGTAATGAATGGTTTAGTTGTATCTCCTGTTGATTATTAGCATGCCTCATATGCATATATTTTATGGTTATTGTTGTAGCTTAATATGCTATAAATTGTAGTTGTAGGCTATGGGAAAACGAATAACAACAAAAGAATGGCTTTAATTAGTAGAAGTTTCATGTTATGTGTATCCCACATGTATTGTTGCCTAGCTAGAGGCTAGGTACATTACTAAAGTGGTCTCAGAGTTGATAAAGAAAACAATTTAGCTGATGTGGCCAACTTGGGTTGCTATGTACGTTACAAAGTGGTATCAAAGCCTCATTTTTCAACACTGAGCCTACATGGGCCATTTAGCAGAGCGCAGAAGTGAAATTACAGAGTTGGAAACTGAACTGTCTAACAGAGGGAGAGTTCATTTGCAAATCGTTTGACAAAATGTTTAAGGTGTTTCATGCTGAAATTAGATGAAATTAAGCAAAAGCCCCAAGTTCCTACAACTAGATAATGGCAATTTCGAAGTGAAAGAATCGAATTTGAAAAGCAACGAACAAATGTTTATGTTTAGGGCTTGATTTGGTTGTATTGAGCTTAGTCGTAGAGCTCTATCGACGACCCAAGAAGGATTCTCATTTTTGGGGTGAAATTGAGCATTTTTTGAATTTTGGAAAATAGGCGAAATTGGAAAAAAAATGGGTCTTTTTCTGTATGCTGATGTCAACATGACGTGGGGGGGGGGGCACATGTCAGCTGACATGGTGGTAGGTGACGTATATTGCCATGGTGGCAGGTACACTGAGGTAGGGAGTTAGAAAAATGACTAAGTTCTGGACTTATTATGAGTCTGTGAGCCTGTGAATCCGCAAAGTTAGAAAAACGAATAAGTGCTAAACTTATTATGAGTCTGCGAGCCCGCAAAGTTAGAAAAACGACTAAGTGTTGGACTTATTGTGAGTCTATGAGTCCTTGAGTTTGCAAAGGTAAAAACAACTAAGTGTTGGACTTATTATGAGTTTGTGATTCCACGAGTCCGCAAAGGTAAAAACAACTAAGTGTTGGGACTTATTATGAGTCAGTGAGTTCGCAAAGTTAGAAAAACAGCTAAGTGTTGGACTTATTGTGAGTCTGAGAAGAAGTGGAAGAATGGTTAATTGTTGAGACTTTTCGGACGAACTTATGAAAGGAAAAGGTATGCTTTCGTGAGTCTGTGAATTCGAATAGATGGAAAAATAATCTAAGTGTTGAGACTTTTCGGACGGACTTATGAAAGGAAAAATTATGCTTTCATGAGTCTGTAAGTTCGAAAATATGGAGAAATAATATAAGTGTTGAGACTTTTTAGACAGACTTACGAAAAGAAGAATTATTCTTTCATGAGTCCGCAAGATCGCGAGTTTGTGGGTTCGTGAGTCTGAATAGATGGAAAAATAATCTAAGTGTTGAGACTATTCTGACGGACTTATGAAAGGGAGAATTATTCTTTCGTGAGTCTGCAAGTCCATGAGTCCGAATAGATGGAAAAATAATCTAAGTATTGAAACTTTTTAGGCAAACTTATGAAAGAAATAATTCTGATATAATATGGGAACACAATTGTACATAATTTCATGGATCTTGTTAATTATTTTAGCCTAACAAATTTTGTTGGTTGCAAATCTTGCAAAATTAGAGGTACAAAAAGGAACTTAGATCTTATATGAGGACTAAAGTCATAACAGATACTCAAGGGTCTTACAACCATGGGGAAGAGTTCAAAGGTCTGCATGTCAGCATGGGGAATGTTGAGACAGAGTCAAATGGAAGAAGATATAGGCAAGAGATTGTCACTATGAGAAGTCTACGTAGGGAAGTGAAAAGCTACAAGTTAGATAATGAAAGGATTATGAAGGATCAGGAAGAGATACTTCATAGCTTGAACATGTTGCATAAGCAAGTTAACAAAGACTCTGACACCAATGATCCAAAATGGATCATGAAATGCTAAAGAATAAAATTTCTCAAATGCTCAAGAAAACAAAATGATCGTGAAGTGCTCGTCGTAAGCTTTCCGGTGGCACAAACGGATCGAAAAATGGACGTCGTGTGAGAAAGTTGTGGCAGTTGGAAAATTTGGTCTTCTCCAGCAAAAAGTCAAAGGGTCAAAGTGACACGTGGCATCTTCAACATGTGACACTTGGAAACTTTTGTGCTCAACAAGTGGCATCTCATGCAACTGACACATGGAATTTCAGATCTTGACATTTGGCAGGTTCTGATGTTGACAAGTGGCAAGGGGTGATTGGTCCACATGGTATGGTTTTGGCCAACCATGGGCTAACACGTGGCCCAATCACAGGGTGCCACGTCTCACTCTAGATGGGGCCTAAAATGGATGAATGCAAAATAGATTGACACTTGGCAGTTTATGTTGGATTACTAAGGGGGGGGTGAATAAGTAATAGCGTAATTATAATCCTTTTTCTTCAAATGTTATATCAATGTAGA
>ML784756.1:648968-687913 GCA_009831015.1 Picea engelmannii | reverse complement strand
AGGATATTTTCCCTGACAAATTCACTTTCCTTCATCTCATTATTCCACAATTAAGCATGGGTTCTCTTACTCCACAAAGCGTCTTCCCGTGAGGGCTTTCACCATAAGGGGACCACTTTGGAGTTCATCCATATTTACTTCTTCTCAACAATGACAAAACAATAATGAGTCATATTTACATCAAACAATATTGGGTCCATTACCCAAACCTTTGTGCTACAGGTCTTTCTTCAAGGGTTGACATCAATGACAACCAACCTTAATCAACAGCTTCTGTGCTCGACAAGTGACAGCTCCTGCAACCAACACATGGCATTTCATATCTTGACATTTGGTAGTTTCTGATGTTGACAAGTGGCAAGGGATGATTGGTCCACATGGTATGGTTTTGGCTAACCATGGGCTAACACGTGGCCCAATCATAGGGTGCCACGTGTCACCCTGGATGGGGCCTAAAATGGATGAATGCAAAATATTGTATAACTCCATGGAAGTCGAACCCATGACCTATCAATATAATAAAGTCCTAGCACTAATGCACTAGCCACAAAGGCAAGAACCAATCTTTAGAAATATATCCACTTTTTAAAAAATTAAACATTAAGCCATTTTCTATGTTTAACGGAAGCACGTTGAATGGAAGCCAAGTCACATGGGAGAATCCCATGACCAGGGGCGCAGCCTGGGCGTGGGGGCTTAAAGGGTCTATCGCCAGACCACATGTCAACCATGCAACCACAAAAAGGGGCGCACACCCTATTTTTGGGTGCTTAACCAATTATTTGCCAATTTAGTGGGTTTTTACCTTATTTTAATGGATTTTTGTGGATTTTTGGCCAAAAAGAGTGGATCTGGAGCCCAAAAAGAGGCCCTATCTTGGGGGGAAGTTGGATTTCAACCCCCAACTTATAATCTATATAAACTAAAGGTTTTTGACAGTCCAAACAAGTTCAAAACAAGAGAAATGTTGAAGAATTGTGAAGCTCAAGCCATTTTTATGTAGGGAAGCCATTAAGGAAGCAAGCTTTGGAGGCCATTTGTGGGAGCTAGAGTTATCCTTTTTTAGTGTTGTCAGTTGCATTGGATTTTTGAGGTTGAGCATAACACAATGAGACCAGTCTGAAATCCATTTGATGCAATTTTTATTTACATTTTGAGCATTTGAAGAAATTAATAAGAAAGCCTCCCCCACTTAGACAAAGGGTCAGAGACGTAGGCAACCTTGTCGAACTCCATTATCAAGCTTGGTGTTATGGTTTGTTGTTCCTTATGTCTATTTTTTGTTTTGTATTGTTTAAGATGGCTGCAATTTTTTTATTATTAAAACCTCCTTACTCATTTAAGTTTTTTAATGGTAATTTATCACATGTTTAAAACTTAACCAAGTCTTTAAAAGATCATTTTGGATCAAGTGGTATCATAGCAGTTCGAAGGTTGGTTTTTGAGTTTGCATGATTACCAGGGAAAAGTTGAGTCGTGGTGAAGGCGAGCTTGTAGAAGGGGGATCCTGAGATTGGATCGAGAAAGAGGACTTTTCAAAGTGAGGAGATGGTATTGAAACAAGGCAAGTCTCAAAACGAGATAGAGTTGCAAAAGACTTTATTCGCCATGTTTGAGATGGTAAAGGTCTTATATGAGGACTATTTGGAACAGAATAAGCCTTTCCAAGGGGAATCTTCCAAACAAGACAAAAGTGAAGAAGGAGAGGATCCTTTTAAACCTCCTCCTTCACCTCCTTCTTCTCCATCAACTTATTCTTCTTCAAGTACAAGTTCCAAATCCACTGCAAGAAAACATTCACATAAACATGATATGCCTTTACTTAAGCTTGATGTGAAGTTTGAATTACCCATGTATGATGGTGAAGTCAATGATGAGAGGCTTGATAACTGTGTAAGACAGATGGAAGTTTATTGCAGTGTGCAACAAATCAAGGATGAGGCAACTCAAATCAAGTTGGCATCACTTCGTCTTGTAGGCACATCACTCATCTGGTGGCAGAGTAAGTTGAAAAATGGCACACAACAAGTGGGTAATGTATTTCCATCATGGCAAGATTTTGTTTTTGCACTTAGAAAGCAATTTAATCCTTTGGATTATAAAGATAAGGATTTAATTGAATGGAAAAGTCTTAAACTAAGAAAGGGACAAACAATGCAACAATAGACAAATGAGTTTTGTAAGATGACATTAATGTTAAATATTCCATTACATACCCAAGAAACTCTTATGAAGTATATAGGAGGTTTACCTGCACATATTCGTAACACTATATTTATGTTTGGACCTACTAATCTTGATGAGGTTTTTGTTCAATCAACATACATTGAATCAGTGAAAACAAGAGTTGGTGTATTAGGGGAATCATCTTCAAGGAAAGAGGAAAAAATAAAGGGGAATGGAAAGAAAGAAAATTCAGCGACGAGAAGGGAAGAGAATCTCTCTTGCAAGCATTGCAAGAAAGAAGGGCACGATGATGACCATTGTTGGCAATTGCACCCAGAAAATAGACCAAAGTGGTTCAAAGAGAGGAAAGGGAGGCAAATAGTTGCAGCAGCAACACGACCAACAGACTTGGGATATGATTCAGGTGATGAGACTAAGATCACAACAGTTGGTTTGACATGTAAAATTGGTGTTGGATATTATTCTAGATGCAAGTTGTTTCACATAAGGGTGATAATGTAACACACTAAGATCAATACATTGATAGATAGTGGATCTCAATCTAACTTGATTTCAGAGGAAGTGGTTAAAAAATTGGGATTAAACACTAAGATGCATCATAAACCTTACTCACTTAAATGGATAAGCAACAATCATAAATTGCACATAACAAAGCAATGCACTTTAAAGTTTGCAATTTCATCAAAGTTTGTGGATGAGGTAACGTGTGATGTGGTGCCACTCAATGAATGTGGAATGGTCTTAGGCAATCCTTATTTGTATTATTGCAAAGAAATCTTCTACAAGGAACAAAATCAATATCACTTAACTAAAGAAGACAATGAATATGTTGTACATGCTCATCACTTAAAAGCAAATCAATCTCTACAGAAAATGGAACAATTAAGGAAGGCAGCTTATGCAAGCAACACACCTATAATTATGCCAAATCAAGCAATTGATCTTAAGCATGGACATGAGATGGTTGTAGAATGGAAGTTCAATCATACTTTGCTTCAAGATAAGCTAATGTTGTGCAAGTACTACAAACATATTAGCTCATTTGCAGTCATATTTCTGATGTTATCACTGCTAATGTTTTCAACATGGATGGTAGTGGCTTCAGTAAGATGTGAAAGAGTACAAGTGGCTAACAATATGCTATTAGTTGTCATGGTTGTTTTGCAATTGATCTTGATGAGACAGGTGCACATGACATATTTTAAAGACAAATAACAAGTGGGGTGGCCTATCCCGCACTTGATGACTGGTTAGTACCCTTTTGGAGGACCAAAAGGTCTTAGTGGGGAGGAATGATCCAAAATGGATCATGAAATGCTAAAAATTCAAATTTCTTAAATGCTCAAGAAAACGATATGATCACGAAGTGCTTGTCGTAAGCTTTCTGGTGGCGCAAACGGATCGAAAAATGGACGTCGTATGAGAAAGTTATGGTAGTTGGAAAATTTGGTCTTCTCTAGCAAAAAGTCAAAGTGACACGTGGCATCTTCAACATGTGACACTTGGCATCTTCTGTGCTCGACAAGTGGAAGCTCCTACAACTGACACATGGCATTTCATATCTCGACATTTGGCAGTTTCTGATGTTGACAAGTGGTAAGGGGTGAGTGGTCCACATGGTATGGTTTTAGCCAACCATGGGCTGACACGTGGCCCAATCACAGGGTGCCACGTGTCACCTTGGATGGGGCCTAAAATGGACGAATGAAAAATATTGTATAACTCCATGGAAGTCGAACCCATGACCTATCAATAGAACAAAGTCCTAGCACTAATGCACTAGCCACAAAGGCAAGAACCAATCTTTAGAAATATATCCAATTTTTAAAAATTAAACATTAAGCCCTTTTCTATGTTGAAGGGACGCGTGCTGAATGGAGGTCAGGTCACATGGGAGAATCCCATGACCAAGGGTGCAGCTTGAGCGTGGGGGCTTAAAGGGTCTAGCGCCAGGCCACATGTCAACGATGCGACCACAAAAAGGGGTGTGCGCCCTATTTTTGGGTGCTTAACCAATTATTTGCCAATTTAGTGGGGTTTTACCTTATTTTAATGGATTTTTGTGGATTTTTGGCCAAAAAGAGTGGATCTAGAGCCCAAAAAGAGGCCAAATCTTGTGGGGAAGTTGGATTTTGACCCCCAACTCAAAATCTATATAAACCAGAGGTTCTTAATAGTCCAAACATGTTCAAAATAGGAGAAATGTTGAAGAATTGTGAAGCTCAAACCATTTTTATGCAGGGAAGCCATTGAGGAAGCAAGCTTTGGAGGCCATTTGTGGGAGCTAGAGTTAGCCTTTTTCAGTGCTGTCAGTTGCATTGGATTTCAAAGGTCGATCAGAATACAGTGAGACCAGTCTGAAATCCATTTGATGTAATTTTTATGTACATTTTGAGCATTTGAAGAAATTAATAAGAAAGCCTCCCCCACTAAGACAAAGGCTCGGAGATGCAGGCAACCTTGTTGAACTCCGTTATCAAGCTTGGTGTTATGGTTTGATGTTCCTTATGTCTATTTTCTGTTCTATATTGTTTAAAATGGCTACAACATTTTTTCATTAAAACCTCCTTACTCATTTAAGTTTTTGAATGGTAATTTAACACATGTTTAAAACTTAACCAAGTCTTTAAAAGATCATTTCAGATAAACCAAGAAAGAAACTAGTAATAGACAAGTATCAAAATCTAGATCTCACAACAAAAGGGATGATCATGGAAATGATAGGCAGTCATGAAGCACGAGCGGGATCCATCATTCTTCAAGGCAGTCCACTAGAAGAAGTCATGCAACTTCAGGACCAAGAAGCATCCCAAGTGTGTCTCATGTTTGAAGGCAAAGAAGAAGGCCCGAGGAAGACATCTTGCAAGGTGAACTTAGGAAAATAAATCCACCTACTTTCAATGGTGAGCACAATAAAGGAGAAGAGGTAGAGGCTTGGCTGTTGGAAATGAAGAAATATTTCCAACTGCATGACTACCCATCCCAGGTAGAAGTTAGGATTTGCAGCTACCACTTGCAAGGAAAGGCAACCATATGGTGGGATCAAACTAAGCAAGCCAAGAACCTCGATGAGAAGAGAATCTCATGGAGGCATTTCAAAGGATATTTCCAAGAGAAATATTTGTCCGAGCATTACTATGAGAGAAAGATGAAAGAGTTCTTTGAACTTGAATTGGGAACCATGACAATGGAGGAATATGAGAAGCGGTTCTTTGAATTGTTGAAGTATGTTGACTTCATCAAGGATGATAAGGTTAAAATCCAAAGGTTTCTAAGTGGGTTACCCTCCTTCTATAGTGATAAGATTCAATATGACAACCCCAAAACCTTGGAAGAAACCATAAGGAGAGCAAGGCACCTTTACAAGCAAAGCAAAGGAAGGCCAGTGTTTCAAAAGACTTGGAATAACCAAATGAAAGAGAAAAATGATCAAAGGCAAAAAGTTTTTAAGCCACCTTTTTCATAAATAACTCCCAAGCAAGTCAACAAAGCCAGGCAACCCAAAATGATCAAAGGAATGCATATTCATTTGGGAAAAGGCCAAGGCAACAACCTGTTCAATGTTGGGGATGTGGGGGGAATCACTTATCTAAGGACTGCCCTCATAAAGGAGAAAGAACGAGGATTGTCCACAACATTCAGGAGGATGAAATAGTGGGAGGCATGGGGAAATTATGCCAAGGATTTATGCACCCTTGGACAATAAGCAGGAAAAATATCAATCCCCCACGATCGAAGTGGAAGGTAAGATTAATAACCAACCCATTGCAATTTTAATTGATTCTGGAGCTAGCCATAGTTACATAAATGCCAACATTGTTGAAATGTTTCAATTGCAAAGAAGTAAGCATAAGAAATCTTGGTTAGTTCAGTTAGCCATGGGGGCTAAGAGAAAGATCAATGAGTTGGTTAAAGATTGTCAAATAGACATGAATGGACTCAACACGAAGGTAGATGTAAACATCATACCATTGGGTTCGTATGACTGTCAAATTGGCATGGATTGGTTGGAAAAACATCATGTTTTCCTAGACTGTTACAACAAAACAATCACATGTCTCGATTAGGAAGGGCATCAAAGCAAGATTCAAGGCATTCCAAGAGCTGCAGTTGTTAGAGAAATTTCAGCTATGCAGTTGAAGGAGAGCTTCAAGAAGGGATATGGAGGAGGCAACCAAAGATAAAGTGTCAAGCATTGAAGACCATCCAGTCTTGAGGGATTTCGAAGATGCTTTTAAGGAAATCCCGGGATTACCACCAAAGAGAGACATTGATTTCTCTATCGATTTGGTGCTAGGAGCTGCCCCAGTGGCTTAGACACCATACAGAATGGGTACACCAAAATTGAAGGAGTTGTAGATGCGGCTTGAAGAGTTGTTAAAAAAGGGGTATATATGGCCAAGTGTGTCACCTTGGGGAGCCCTGGTTCTGTTTGTGAAGAAGAAGGATGGAATCTTTAGGTTGTGTATTGATTTTAGGCAACTTAATAAGGTTACTGTAAAGAATAAGTAACATTTGCCCATAATTGATTATTTGTTTGATTAGCTGAAAGGTGCAAGAATATTTTCAAAGATTGACTTGAGATCAGGCTATCATCAAGTAAGGATAAAGGAATGAGACATCAATAAGACAACATTCAGAACAAGATATGGGCGTTATGAATTCACGATAGTGCCATTTGGACTATCAAATGCCCCAACAATTTTTATGTGTTTGATGAATGGAGTGTTCAGGGAGTACCTAGAAAAGTTTGTGATTGTGTTCTTAGATCATATACTCGTTTATTCCAAATTAGAAGAGGAACATGAGCAACATTTAAAAATGGTGTTACAAGTTTTGAGAGAGCACATATTATATGCTAAGCTAAGTAAGTGCATCTTTTATCAAAAGAAGATTCACTGCTTGGGGCATATAATATCAGCAACAGGGATAGAAGTGGATCCTGAGGAGATAGAGGCCATTAGAGGATGGCCAACACCAAATAATGTGATAAAGGTAAGATCATTCATGGGTCTTGCCGGTTATTACTGAAGATTCATAAAGGTTTTTCAAAGATTGCAAGTCCAATCACTTCTTTGCAAAAGAAGAGTGTGAAGTTCGAATGGACTTCCAAGTGTGAAGAGAGTTTTCAACAGTTGAAAAGAATATTGACGAGTGCTCCAATCTTGAAGATTGCATATCCAAACTAAGATTTTGTTGTGTGCACCGATGCATGCAAGGAAGGGCTTGGTGGAGTCCTTAGTCAAAAGGATCATGTGGTATGCTATGAGTCCCGAAAATTAAAAGAGCATGAGAATAATTATGCTACCCATGACTTGGAGTTAGCAACGATTGTACATGCATTTAAAATGTGGAGGCGTTACCTTGTCAATAAGAAATTTGAGCTAAGGACAGATCATTGTGGTCTGGAGCATTTGTTTGGACAACCAACTCTAAATGCTAGGAAAACTAGATGGTTGGAATTTCTGAGTGAATATGACTTTGAAATTAAGCACATAAACGGAAAGTAAAATCAAGTGGCCGATGCACTCAACATGAGAGCTTATGAAGTGCATATTGTAGCCATTAGCATGTACATGATAGATATGAAAGACATAGTTATTGCAACAACAAATTCAGATAAGAATTATTTAAAAATCAAAGAGACATTACAACAAGGAAATTTTCAACAGAAATTTAATTATTACGAGTTGAAAGAAGATGAAATTCTCATGTACAAACGTAAGGTGTATGTGTCGAATTCCAGTGAGATGAAAAATGCAGTGCTGAAAGAGATGCACAATGTGCCATATGCCAGGCACCCAGGATATCAGAAAATAATTGCAATAGTAAGAAGCCAATATTTTTGGCCAGGAATTAAGAAAGAAATGGTTAATTGCATAACCAGATGTATGGAATGCCAAAAAGTAAAGACATAACATAGACACCCAGCAGGGTTGCTGCAGCCATTGCCCATTCCAGAATGGAAGTGGGAAGTTGTCTTAATTTATTTTATTACTAAGCTGCCCAGAACAATGAAGCAACATGATTCCATCATGGTGGTGGTGGATAAGTTGAATAAAGCAATGCATTTCATTCCAGTAAAGACTACACACAAGGCAACAAATATTGCGGATATTTATATGAGAGAAGTTGCTAGGATAGATGGAGTGCCTAAGGCAATAGTTTTAGACAATGATCCAAAGTTTACTTCCAATTTTTGGAAGGGTTTGTTCAAAGGCTTTGGGACAAATTTAAATCTTAGTACAACGTATCATCCAGAGTCATATGGGCAAACAGAAAGGACTAACAGAATAATTGAGGACATGCTTGGAATGTATGTGATGGATCAATCATCGAAGTGGGAAGATTATATCCATTTAGTTGAATTTTCCTACAACAATGGGTATCATGCCTCAAAAATGAATCCATTTGAGGCATTGTATGGCAGAAAATGTAAAACCCCAATGAGTTGGGATAATCCAGCAGACATAACAGTGGTTGGGCCAGAATTGCTAAAAGAAATGGAAGATCAGATGGCAAGGATTAAGCATAATTTGAAGGTAGCCCAGGATAGGCAGAAAAGTTATGTAGATAGGAACAAAGTTTTCAGATATTTTAAAGTGGGAGAACATGTGTTTTTGAAAGTAAAGGCAAAGAGAAGTTCACTAATATTAGGAAGTTGTCCAAAGTTGGCAACACGATATTGTGGTCCTTTTGAAATATTAGAAAAGATAGGGTCAGTTGCATACATGTTAGATTTACCTGCATCCATGAGAGTGCATAATGTATTTCATGTATCATTACTTAAAAAGTGTGTACATGGTGCTAATCATGTCATTGATTGAAATGTGATCTAGGTGGAGCACGAAGGGGATTTCTGGGTGGAACCAGTACGCATGYTGGACCAGAAATTCAAAGTGCTCAGGAACAAAGCCATAGGGATGGTAAAGGTTCAATGGATCTACTACGGTATTGAAGATGCTACATGGGAGCATGAAGAAAACATACATGCGGAATACCCACAAWTTTTTGACAGTTTTGAAGAACACAGAATGCAAGACTTTGTTTTGAGCAACTATATTTTCAGAACTACATCTTAGAGTCCTGGTCAACTGTGTTGGGGACCTTGATAAATGAATGGCACATTCCTTGGGTTAGCCATGATAAACGGATGGTACATCCCTTGGGAATCCCTGATAAATGAATGGTGCATTCCTTGGGTCGACAAGTTGAGAGGAACATGAGATTTTGGTTGGAGTTGTTAAATTGTAGAAATTTTATTTCTAAGTATTGTGATGTAAATTTGCATATATGTATATCAACATAGAGTGCACCGAGGACGACACACAATTGTAGGGGAGGGGGAATGTAACATCCCCATTATAATCCCCAGTTTGATTAATGCTTATGTAGATATAATATGTGGCTATGGCCAAGCGATGCAATATGTGAATTGCATTTCAATGTTTTAATAATAAAATGTGATGCCAGCTATTAAGGGGTTGAATTAATCCACAAGAGAGGTGAGTGTGTAGGATAATGGCCAATAAGGGTTCAAGGGGGGGGATTACCCATGTGTATGGTTTCAACTCATTTTCCTAAATCTGCTATTGTATATAGACCTTCCCATTTATTATTGAGTGTTTCCAAAGCCAATCATTGAATACATGTAAGAGGGTGGGTGTGAGTGGTCACATCCCGAACTTATTGGGCACATGGGGGTTGAGTACTATCAACTTGGGGAAGACTGTCAGTCAAGAAAGGCAAGCAAAAGAGAGGAATTATGTATGGGTTGTTGGGATCCAATCTACTAATGTAAATTAGAGTGTATTTGATTGTCAATCCAGTGTTTGTAAGACTTAGAGACACATCCAAAATGTATGGACTTAGAGATAAATTTAGTTCTTTAAATGGAAATAATTCAAAAGCTAATCTAAGTGCTGAGTATGAAATAAATGTTAAGGTTCTTTACAAAAAGTGTATTCATGGATCTCTTACCATTAATCAACGAGCTAAAGTAAAAGCATTCAACTCAGTAAGCATTCAAACTAGTTTAGAGGCTTGTAAATGTCAAAAAGACTAAATCCTTTTACAAGAGACACATTCTTTGTTTTCCCACATTCATCAACAACATAACTAATTTTGAAATCAAGTAAAACACAGTAGCATTACCTACAACAAAATGTAAACTGAACTAAATCTCATACCAAAATTTATTTGAAAAGAATGAAAAAGGAGAAGTGTACTAGCTTGGTAAAGGGGGCCCTCCAATGCTTCACTTGTACACCTAGAGTTGTCTCAGTTAAGAAGGAACTTCCACCAGCATTCACATAATCATCTCATAAACATCATCAAGTACAAAACACCAAACTGATCTCAAGACTGAAAATTCAAAGTTTTTCATTAACATAAGATATCATACTAGTCCATGTCTTGAAGTATTTATACAAGAAGTTTGAAACTGAAAATGCTAAGAAGTCTCATAATATGATGATCAGATCCATAAAATATGCTAGGAAGGTTGAATACCCCCTTAAGATCCATAAAATATGCACAAATCCCAATAAAATCTAAAATTATCCATGATTTTCTGCTAAAACAAAGTATTTTCTGCTGAAGTGGCCATGTTTGACCAGCATTGACCGTGCACCTGGAAAGCTCAGATCTTGAACCTGATATATATTCATCCATCCTTGTACATCAAGGATCATGATACATGTCTTTGATTTTGCCCAACTGTCCTGAAAGTACACGAACCTTGGAGCAATTACGAGATTTAGTCAAATCCTGTAATTTCTAATAAATTTTTAATTTTAATGCTAAAAATTCAAAAATTCAATTCTTAAGCTAAGGAATGATAAATGTACCTTGCATAGGCTGTTTTATGGAAAATATGGAATAAAATGATGGCAAAATGGATGGTTTTGGAGACAAAAGTAGGATTTGTGAAGTGAAAATAAGCATAAAATGGTATCCAACATCTCCCCCAAGAGGAAGACTTTGGATGTCCTCATGCGCAAAAAAATGTTCTTGAACTYTTGTCAATAGTCTTCTGCCACCTCAGTTGCCTGCAATAATGTATCCACATTGGCTTGAGTTGTATGAAGAACTTTTAACCTTTGATATTTTACCTTGTATGCTTTCTTTTRCTGAAGCCATTTGTATGCTTGTTCGGAGATCAGTTTGTTTCGCTTTTGAAGCTTCTTATTCTTCTTCTTCARTTTTTCATTTTCCTCRTGAGTTTTATGGCTTTGAGTCCTCAACATTTCATTTTCTGTTTTCAAATATCTTTCCAGGACCTCTATTTCTTTGATCTTTTTCTTCATYTTTTTTATTTTCTTGCCTTTCTTATCAAGCCCTGATGTGGACCCGCCAACCATTTCTTCTATTTGTTYTACTTTCTGTGGTGATTGCGTTTCATCTTTCATGTCTTCAATTAATTGTTTCACCTCTTCTCTCATTTGCTCATATGTGGAAGTCTCTTGTTCTTCAAAATTGTCATCTTCTAATGATTGTGCTTCCCCTGCCTCTTTTTGTTTCTCCAAAGTCTGAATGTGTGCATACTGTGCTTGTTGTGCTTCATCATCACTTTCTTTTATTTTTCCTTTTTGGACTTGTTGGTGTTTTCTTGATTTCCTTTCATATGTGGTGAAAATCTTATCTTTTTCTTGGAATTCTTTTTCCATTTTCACCATACTTCTTGTTATTCTCCTCCCCATAGGCTATTTTGAGCTTGTTGCCTTGGGGTGTTGCATTTCCTCCTCATCATCTGTCACAATCAAGATCTGTTCTTCTTTTATTTTCCCTTTCATTGTTTCAAAACCGTTTCCAATGATAAACTGTTGCCATGACAAGTTCTGTTTTTGTAGTTCATGTGTGATGATCATTTTGATAAAGCCATAGTGGTATAAACTGTTTTATGCATTCATCCCTTGTTTTTGAACAACCTTAGCCATCTTAGAAAGGCTTTGCAGTAGAAAGTAGGGCATGTTAATCTCACAGTCACTCCTTAAATGTTGCAGCAATTTGATGTGATACAGGTAGACAATACTAGACCTTCCTTCGCAAGTAATAAATTTATGGATGAGATAGGTTAATTCATCCCAAGGATGAATCAATCAACTTCTTGGAATTAGTTTTTTTCAATTTACTGCTGCAACCCTAGATCTAGATACAAAAGGTGCCCATGATTTGTCTTTAAAGTGTTCAGTTTTGAAGTATCTTTCTCCAATTTGAGGTAATCCAGTGATCTGTGCAATTACATCTTTATAAATTCTAATGGTGATGTCACCAACAATGGCCATATCACCATTAAATGAACAAGCAAACTCTAAAGCAACCTTCTCACAATATCCATCAAACTTCTCAAAGAAAGATATCCACTGATTTTGTTCAAGAATTTGTATACAATATTTATGAATTTCTGATGGATCAAACTTCTCTGGTTCATACTTAGACACCATTCTTTCAATTTTTAAGAGAAAGACCCTGAAAAATATTTCACTGTTTATGCAAAAAATAGGTCTATCCTTGTCCAAAAAATTCAACGCTGTATATTCTTCAATAAACTGTTTTGATCTTTTCAAACTTGCAGACTCTGTTTTAATTCAACTCTGTGAATGTTCTTTCAACAAGAATTTTCTGTTAACATAAAGAAAATCTCATCATTCCTTTAATTCCTAAACTGTTCTATGTTTTCAATCATGAATTTTGATGAAAAGGGCATACCTGGAAATTCAATCTGCAATTTAAAACTTTTATGCCTTCTTGTTGAAACCCAGCTCTGTTTTTCTTCTTTAAAATCGACCTCTGTTATCAATGAATGGTTTCTATTCTTAAAATGTTCTTTAGGAAGCCGAAATTGGCACTTAACTTAACAAATTCTTAACATTGAATTCGAAATTACCTTTCCTTAGATGATTCCTACTTGAACATGTTCTCTTCTCCTTGGTTTATGCTTCACTTCCCATGTATTCACTTTTAATGCCACGCTTTTTTTTACAAGGCGAAAATGGTGTATGTTGACAGTGAAATTTGTCAACATACAGTTCGTAATTGTTTATCAGAAATTTTGGGTTGGGTATGCGTAGGAAGGAACGAAAAAGAGGGATTCTTGATTTTGTATGGTGCTGGAGTGGAGGTAAAACAGGGATACGTTTGTTGGAGCAGGGAGGTAAAGTATAACGTAGGGACGTGTCAACAATTCAAATCTGGGGAGCGTCCAAGTGAAACAATAGTATATGGAAAGAGGTGAAGCTACAACATTTTTTTTAGGAAAAAGGAAAACGTTGTAGAGGAAATAAGCATTCTTAACAAGGGTTTTATGGTTAAAAAGTGCATTTGTAAAATCTTTTAAATGATCAATCATTGTTGAAGATGCCCCTTTCAAATTCACTATACCTCTCTTGTTTATGAAATTCCACTCCTTTTCTTGTAATCATCACAGGAAATGGCTTCAAATGTGTTCACTTTATGATTCCTCTTTGACTTATAACTCCCTTAATTCATTTACTTTGAATAACCATTCAACTTATAACTCCAAATGCATTTCCTTATGACCCCTATTTTCATTTTGAAGCAAACAACAACTTATGTCTCCACATGTATGTCTCCATAAAACAAAGCATTGTACAATCGACATATTCAAAACAATGTGTTTGTATAATCAGTTTGAAAATGTTTATAAAGATTTTTAGGTTGGAAACCATAAAAATATTTACAAGAGTAATCTTCTTTCTAATCATGCTCTTGTTGTTTGATTTTGAAAACCCAATTTCTCCTTATAGCTCCCTTGGAGACCAAATTAGTTTCTTTGAGTACTATTTTTTATGCTTTGAGGGTGTATGAGATGAAGTGATGAAGAGGTAGTGTAGGGGAAGGGAAAGATAGGTGTTTATCATTGCTAGCTTATGAAGAATTTTCCAAAATTTTAAAGCATTAAAAAAAAAAATTATACTAACTTGTTTGTTGCTCATTGTGTTGGTGATGTTGCTTGGTTGAAGCTGGCTGGACTGTTGCTGCAGTTCCTCACTTATGACAAATTTGATGAAGTTATTCTTAGATTTCTTTGCTTAATATCTTCCTCAGCCCCCCCTGCTATGATGAATTTGATATGCATTGTGTTTTTCTTAGGTTCCTTGCTGGATACACTTCTTCATGTCCCTTTGCTGGATGTACTTCTTCAGGTCCCTCTATTGGAATATACGCTTTTTGAAATGAATGCTGACATCTGTAGAAGGCTTGGAAGGTCTACAAAAACTCATAAACTTATACCTTATCCCCCTTAGCCTTATTTATTGACTTGTCCTCAAGTCTTTTACACAAAAACTTTCAAAAACTGATATGTACAAATGTAGTCAAGAAAAATTCATGCTGTAAATGAAACTAGAAGGTGAAAAAAAATGTTTTTTTTTTTTTTGGGAGAATTTGGTTGGCCAAGTTGACTTGGTTTTCCAATGAAAATTCGAGTTCATATTGTGCTAGTTGCCTGGGTTTTCACAACTAAACTCCCTTTTTTTTATGATTTTTATTTTCATTATATATATATACACTTTTTATTATTATTTATTTATATATTTTTTATTTTGTTTTTACAAGGAATGTGAAGGAGATGCATGATTGTGTTTGTCCAACACTTCCATCTCATGCTGTTGAGATATCTGCTGCAGGAATCTTCTCTGTTGACAGGCTTATTGTAGAGCTTTAGCCTATGTCCATTGACTGTGAATGAGCTTGCCTCATCATCTATTGTTTGTTGTTTGACTAAGCCATTGTCATATACCTCTGCAACCTCATATGGACCAAGCCAATGAGTTGTAAACTTAGCTTTGAAAAATTTGAATTTTGAGTCAAATAACAAAGCCCAGTCTCCCACTTTGAATTGTTTCTTCTTGATGAACTTGCCATGCTAATGTGCCCTTTGTTTCTATATCAAAATGTTGTGTTCTGTTGTTGCCTGTCTCATCTCATCTAACTGATTCAATTGCATGATCCTTTCTTTTTGTGCTTTGGAAAGATCTATTCCTAGATCAGATGCTAATTTAAAAGTATGAATTTGAAATTCTATGGGTAACAAAACTTGCTTACCATAGACTAGTTGACAAGGAGTGAACCCAATACTGTTCTTCCAAGTGATTCTATATGCCCATAATGCTTCATTTAGCTTATCTGACCAATCTTTTCTATGCATTTGGACTGTCTTGGTCATGATGGATTCCAATGTTTTAATAGTAGATTCTACCTGGCCATTGGCTTGTGGATGATATGGTGTGGACTTTCGATGCTTGATCTTGTACTTGTTTTCTATGTCTTGCACCAATTTAGAAGTAAACTGTGCTCCTTGATATGTTACAATCTCTCAAGGCACTCCAAATTTGGAAAATATTTCTTCAAAGAGAAAGTTGACCACTGATTTTTCTGTAGCTCTCACTAATGCTTTAGCTTCCACCCACTTTGTAACATAATCAATACATACCAAGATGTACTTCTTCCCTTTTGATGGTGGATTTATTGGACCGATGAAATCAAGAGCCCATTTTTCAAATGGCTCAATGTGAACTTGTGGCTTGAGTGGCATCTCATCAGTTGGAAGTAGCTTTCCCATCCTTTGGCAGCTGTCACAACTTCTAACATACTTCTTGGAATCTTTAAATATGGATGGCCAATAATACCCCAAATTGAGTATTTTGTGTGTTGTTCTCTTATCTGCAAAATGACCACCACAAGGTTCATCATGACAAGCTTTTAATATTTCTAAAATCTCATCTTGTCTTACACATATTCTAATTATGAGATCATATCCTGTATAAAAGAGGTCCCCATCAATCCATGTGTATCTAGCACTTTGTTTAATTATCCTTTTCTTTTCTTTGGATGTAAAATGATAAATAGTTAGCTATATCAGCATACCATGGAGTTATAACTGAAATGGAAAATAGGTGCTCATTGGGAAAATTATCTGAGACATGAACAATCTCACAAGAATTGTTTAATCGAGATAGGAAATCAACCACTTGATTTTCCTTTCCAGGTCTATTTAATACAATGATGTTGAATTCCTGCATCAATAAAAACCATCTTGTTATCCTGCCATTAGTAATAGGTTTGTTCATGAGATATCTTATGGAAGAATTATCTGTATGGACAAAGACTTCATAACCAGTGATGTAGTGACAAAATTTATTCACAACATGTACTACTGCCAACATTCCCTTCTCAGTGTCTGTGTAATTCAATTCTGCAGGGGTTAAATTCTTTCTAATAAAGTAAATGGCATAAGTCATAAGTTTTTCTTTTTGACCCAATGATGCCCCTATTGCAGTATCTGATGCATCTGTAGAGATATGAAATGGCAAAGCCCAACTAGGCCCTCTTAAGATTGGTGTTGTTGATAGCTTTTCCTTGAGTTTCTGAAAGGCAGTTTGACAATTAGTATCCCAATGAAAATGTACATCTTTTGTAAGTAATTTGAGTAATGGCAATGCTATTTGACTAAAATTTTCAATGAATCTTTGGTAATAGCCTGCATATCCAAGAAAACTTCTCACATCATTCTCACTGATTGGTTATGATAGGTTCACAATGATTTGTATTTTTGCAGGATCCACTGTAATTCCTGATGATGAAATATGATGGCCCAATACTATTCCTTCAGTTGACATCATGAAACATTTTTCATTGTTGAGAGACAAATTTGTTTCTATGCATCTTATTAGGACTTTTTCCAAATTTCTCAAGGAATCATCAAAAGTATTACTGTACATAGAAAAATCATCCATGTATACCTCTACACATTCATGTATTAAATCAACAAAAATAACCAGAACTGCTCTTTGAAAAGTAGTTGGAGCATTACATAAACCAAAAGGTAATACCTTATAAGCATATGTACGCTAGGGGCATGTAAAAGTAGTTTTGTCTTGGTCTTCTAATGCTATTTTGATTTGATTGTAGCCACTAAATCCATCTAGGAAGGAAAAATATATTTTCTCAGCTAGTGCATCTAAGACTTGATCTATGAATGGTAATGGAAAATGATCTCTAAGTGTTGCCTTGTTTAACTCTCTATAATCTACACAGATTCTCCATTTTCCATTCTTCTTAGGTACAACAACTAATGGAGAAACCCATTGACTGTCAGAGATAGGGTAGATAAATCCTACCTGTAATAATTTTTGCAATTCATCTTTAACTACCTCTTTCAACATTGGATTCATTCTTTGTTGAGGTTGTCTTAGAGGTCTTATGTTATCATCTGTGTAGATATGATGAGTACATGTCTCGGGATGAATTCCCTGCATATCAATATATTCCCAAGCAAATGCTTTATGATATTTATTCAATAATGCAATCAATTGTTCTTCCTGAGATGGTTCAAGATTTACACCAATATTTAAATATTTCCCAAGACTGATTTCAATTATTTTGCTTTGAGCATTTGTTATCGAGTTAACAGGAAAAATGCCATTAAATGATGATTCTCTAGAATGGATTTTGCAGTTTTCCTGAAAATTTTGTCCTAAAACCTGATCTGCAACAATGTATTGCATGTTTCTCAATTGTTTCGAGATATCTGGTTCAGAAATGAAATAGTCTAACAAATCTTCATTATTTTCCTCCCTAAAATCAAAAGCTTGATTAATACTTAAGATAGGTTGAATTACGTCTTCCTGTTGTTGTTTTGTTTCATCAAGCCATGGAAATTGATCTATTATAGAAGGTGTTTGAGCAAAAGGATAAAGTGTGATATGTTTCCTTTCAGTTCCATGTGAAATAATCATATTCCCTGTTCTACAACCAATGAAAGCATTAGTTGTGGCCAACCAAGGTCTTCCAAGAATCAATGGATGGCCTCCTAGATTAGATTTTGGTCGAAAAACTAAGAAATCTACTGGATACTCCCAAGAATCCAAAGAAACTATGATATCTTCAAGTATACCTTCTGGCACTACTTTAGATCTATCAGCTAATTCTAGGACTGTAGTGGTTGGTCAAAGATTTTGCAGATTCAAATATCTCATTGTCTCTAATGTCATCACATTGATAGCTACTCTTAAGTCAATTAATGTTTTAGAGATTGAAAAATTGTTGATTGTTATTGTTACCATTGGAATTCCCGGGTCAACATATTTTTAAACTGAAATAGTATTTGACATTAGGCCTGCTAAATTTCCAATTACATGAATTGTTGGTGGATCCTTCTTTCTTTTGCCAGTTTTCTTTGAACATAATTCCTTGATTGCTTTTGTATATATTGGGATATCTTTGATAGCTTGCAATAAATGAATTTTCACACAGACGTTCTTTAATTCATCTAAGACATCAAATTCAAGAAGAGAAATTGCTAGTTTTTCCTTAACTAACCTTTCTGGAAAAGGAGGTGTTTGGTTATTTATTGTTTTACTTTTCTGAATTTGATTGTCTATTGGTAGTTTTTCTGTGCTAGGAATCTTCTCTTCTTCAGTTTGTTCTGCTATAATAACAAGAGAGTCCTTTTGTAAAACTTTCCCAGACCTTAAGTGGATGTTTTGAAGAGGAAGGATTGAGTATGTATAAAATGATGTTCCTTCATCGATGTTATACATGGGTTTTTCCACTTTGTTATTAGGATTTGATACTGGCTAGGATGGTAATTAAGTTGGTTTAGGTGGAGGTTGGTTAGATGGTAGTTGAAATTGTTGAGGTTGGGTTAGTTGTGGTGCAGGTAATGATGGCTGAGAATATGAATTTTGTGGTTGATTCTGCTGGAATTGTTGATAAGGAAAGGGTTGTTGTTGGTATTGCTGTTGGTATGGATGTTCGTATGGTTGATTTCCATAAGCATATCCTCGCCAACCTTGAAGAGGTTGGTTTTGGTTTTGCTGAGGAGGCCAAGATTTCCAAGGCATAGGAGCATTCCAAGAATTTTGAATAGGATATTGAAAATTCTGAGGAAACTGTTGAGAGAATTGAGGCGCATAATTTTGAGACATACCTGTAAAATGTGGCTGCCAAGGTCTTCTTGGTGCTAAGTAGTAAAGAGATTCTATTCCTTGTCCTTCTTCCATGTGAGTAGCCTGCAATTCTTTCAACTTTGGACAATCATCAATTGCATGGTTATCTGTACACAGTCCACAAATTCGAATGTTGTCTAAAGGACAATTTTTCAATGCATGCTTCTTCCTACACTTAGCACAAAAGATGGGTAATACCTGATCTTGTTCATCCTGTTTCTTTTTAGCTTTTAATGTGTCAATTTGTGAACCAAGTGAATTCATGATATCGGTTTTAAAATCCTCAAACAGATTCCTTAATTCTGATTTAGTTACACCATTTGAAATTGATTTGGTTGCCTTAGTCACAATATCTCGTTGTCCTCGACCTCTTTTAGCTTTTCCTCTTCAATATTTCTTACATAATTCAACAATTTTAGGGAAAGGAAAGTGAGAAATATCCCCTGCCCCCATTAGATTAAGAGCATCCAAATTTTCATCTAGAATTCCCTTTAAAAAGATAGTACATATGACATCCAAAGGAAGATTAGTTTGCTTAGATTTTTGCACATTATAGAGATTTTTTTCTAGATATTCTTCTAAGCTTTCATCTTCACTTTGAGACATTTAAAAAATATCTTCTTTAGAATCTTTTGATCTACAATAGGGATGATATTTAGCAAGAAATTTCTTTTTCATGTCATCCCAGTATACTATGGTTGCTTCTCCTAACTCCACGAACCATTTCAAAGCATATCCTTTCAAAGTTGCATGAAATAAACGAAGTTTTTGAGCATCATTGGTATATCCATATGTTCGACAAACGATATCGAATTCAAACATGAAAGCATCAGGATCTTCAGTAGACAACCCAAAGAAATTTGGAAGAACAGAAGGAGGAATATTCTTCATTTTTATTTCATCTCCTAAGAGGGTTGGTGTATCGACAATTGGAAATGCAAATGTAGTTTGTTCTTCTTCCTCCTCTTCCTCATTTCCTCCTCGCGTTTCTTATTGATGTGATTCTCTATCCTCTCGTTCTTTCCTTTCTCTTTCTTCATTTCTTTTTCTTTCTAATTCCTTTTCATGTTCTTGTCTTTCTCTTCTCTCCCTCTCGTCTGTCAGCTTCTGACATTGTAAAGAAGTCTTTTGTAGTACAATCAAATACTTCTATTGGAAAAATAGGTTGTTCTATTTGTTTTTTTTTCCTACAGAGGATGTTCCTGACTATGTTTGTTTCTTCTTTACCTCCTGAGCCAACAAAATTTGTCTTTCTGTGAGGGTTAACCTTTGTCCTGAACGTTGTTTTTCTTCTAATTCTTCCAAAGTGATTTTTCCAGCAGTTGGTGTAGTGAATTCGTTTTTCTCAGTTGTAGATGTTCCTGCTCCCACTGATGGTTGATTAGTTTTTGGTGGGTTTTGTTTCAAAAACCTACCTTTGTCATCTCTACATTTAGACATAAAGAAACATGACTAAAATTAAAAACTAAATTATGTTTCTGTGTTTTTATGTTTTTTTTTTTTTAAACTACTTATTAAAATGATCTTTCTAAGTCTATCTCTAAATGTGCCTCCCCGACAATGGCGCCAAAATGTTTGGCTCCAATCTATTGATGTAAATTAGAGTGTATTTGATTGTCAATCCGGTGTTTGTAAGACTTAAAGACACATCCAAAATGCATGGACTTAGAGATAAATTTAGTTCTTTAAATGGAAATAATTCAAAAGCTAATCTAAGTGTTGAGTATGAAAGAAATGTTAAGCTTCTTTACAAAAGGTGTATTCATAGATCTCTTACCATTAATCATCAAGCTAAAGTAAAAACTAATATTAAGCAGTCAACTCAGTAAACATTCAAACTAGTTTAGAGGCTTGTAAATGTCAGAAAGATTAAACCCTTTTACAAGAGATGCATTCTTTGTTTTCCCACATTCATCAACAACATAACTAATTTTGAAATCAAGTAAAACACAGTAGCATTACCTACAACAAAATGTAAATTGAACTAAAGCTCATACCAAAATTTACTTGAAAATAATGAAAAAGGAGAAGTGTACTAGCTTGGCAAAGGGGGCCCTCCAATTCTTCACTTGTACACCTAGAGTTGTCTCAGTTAAGAAGGAACTTCCAGCAGCATTCACATAATCATCTCATAAACATCATCAAGAACAAAACATCAAATTGATCTCAAGACTGAAAATTCAGAGTTTTCTTCATTAACATAAGATATCATACTAGTCCATGTCTTGAAGTATTTATACAAGAAGTTTGAAACTGAAAATGCTAAGAAGTCTCCTAATATGATGATCAGATCCATAACATATGCTAGGAAGGTCGAATACCCCCTTCAGATCCATAAAATATGCACAAATCCCAAGAAAATCTAAAACTATGCATGATTTTATGCTAAAACAAAGTATTTTCTGCTTAAGTGGCCTTGTCTGACCAGCGTTGACCGGGCACTTGGAAAGCTCAAATCTCAAACCTGATAGATATTCATCCATCCTTGTACATCAAGGATCATGACACATGTCTCTGATTTCACCCAGCTATCCTGAAAGTACACGAACCTTGGAGCAATTACGGGATTTAGTCAAATCCTATAATTTCTGATAAATTTTTAATTTTAATGCTAAAAATTCAAAAATTCAATTATTAAGCTAAGGAATGATAAATGTAACTTGCATAGGCTGTTTTATGGAAAATATGGAATAAAATGAAGGCAAAATGGATGGTTTTGGAGACAAAATTAGGACTTGTTAAGTGAAAATAAGAATAAAATGGTACCCAACATGGGTTGAGACAGAAGTAACAATAGTTCAAACAGTTTGGGAAGTTAGTCAAGTTTGGGCATGGAAAGAGAGTTTGGAGCAGGTACGACCATAGGAGGGAAAAATTCTGGAGCGTAATTACAGTGAATTGGAGCTGGAGAACTGAAGAGCCCGGTTGTCAAGCTGGAAGAGTGAAATCCTGCATGAGCTGCATTGAAACAACAAGTGTTGTTGTTGGTTTGTTGATAGTTTTCTTAGCAACAATTTCCCTCGAGTTCCCAACTAAGAGATTCATAGCTACCCGTGCCAGAGAGACCTTGATAAACAAATGGCACATTCCTTGGTTAATCCTGATAAATAGATGGCACATTCCTTGGGTTATCCTTGATAAACGTATGGTACAACCCTTGGGTTATCCCTGATAAACAAATGGTACATCCCTGATAAACAGATGGTACATCCCTTGGGTTATCCCTGATAAATGGATGGTACATCCCTTTGGTTATCCCTGATAAATGAATGGTGTATTCCTTGGGTTGGGAAGATGAAGAGGAAGAGAGATGGTGGAAAAGTCAATATAGTTGTAGGAGAATATCAGTCAGGTTGAGAGATTTATGAGCTGTAAGTGGACCATGAGAGACCACCCTATTTTGTGGATTGGTAGCCTCAGCTCGAGGGTGTCTGGATATTGAGATTTGGAACAGTCAGTCTACGGTTGGGTGGAACGTTCATCCCAAGCAGTTAGTTGCACGATTCTTGTTTAAGATAAGTGTTTTATCTTGTACTAAGTTATTTACATGTGTTATAGTTGTGCATGAACTTTACGTGAATGAGAATGACTTATATGCTGTTGTAATGAACGATTTAGTTGTATCTCCTATTGATTATTAGCATGCCTCAGATTCATATGTTTTATGGTTATTGCTATAGCTTAATCTGTTATAAATTGTAGTTGTAGGCTATGGGAAAACAAATAACAACAAAATAATGGCTTTAATTAGAAAAAGTTTTGTGTTATGTGTATTCTGCATGTATTGTTTCCTAGTTGGAGGCTAGGTACGTTACTAAAGTGGTATCAGAGTTGATAAAGAGAAAGTTTTAGCTCACGTGGCCAACTTGGGTGGATGGGTACGTTACAACTCCATAGAAGCCGCTAATCGACAAGAGGAATGCTTGGGGATTTTTTTACAGTTGAGTCAAGAGGATGGTCGTCACAGTAGTCTGGGTTTAACACTTTTCTTCTCTGATGGTCATTATTTGCTTGGAAAATCCTTTTTGGGGCAAGTTTCCAAGAGCTTTTCTTAAATGAATGTGTTATTTTCTCTACTAGTTATAGTTGTTGATAAGGATATTCACCATTTACAGGTATATGGTGATTCCAAAATCATCATACAGTGGATGCAAAATCAAGGGACCATCATTAATTTGGGACTAGTCAATATTGCTATGCAATTGAAGGAGTGTGTTGGTCAATTACAAGAGAGTTCCTTTGCACATGTATATAGAATATACAATGATCAGGCATATTCTCTCTTGAAGGAAGCCTTAAGTTTTCCTTTGGGACTAATCATAATTGAAGAATATTCAGATGATGTCATCATTGGCCAAAATGAGCTTTACCTCGGGGACCTGTGAAATACCTTTCTACATTGTGGGGAAAAGTGACTTTTAGCGATATAGTATTGGTACTTATTTTGATGCTCATAGCTTTTGAGATACACTTTTTTGATTCACTGGTTTTCCTTTTGTTATATGAAGCAGAGTATGAGGCCTCTTTTGTGCTTCAAAGCGCCTTAGGAATGTACTTTCAATTTTTTTATTGAAATAGAAGGTACAATTTTTTCTTTGGAAGAAAATATCTTCATTATATAGTTGACTCACATTTTATTATAAGTTTGTAAGGTATGAGAAACTATTAAATATGTCATGAAAGGAACAATTTAATATATTTATAAACCAATAACAAGGATAATAGTTGTATAGTAGATAGTCCCTACCTTGGTATTATGTCCATGTTTTGTCTAATTGATTTATAAATAAAAACTAAAAACTATAAATTGTTTTTGCAACTTATTTTAATACAAATGTGTATCAAACTAAGTGAAGAAGCTAATTACAATGAATAGACAAAAGTTGCAAACAATCTATACATGATTATATCAAGTCCAAATTGGAAACAATAAACATAATTCATTTTTTTTAAATTATAATTTTAAATAATTAAGTTAACAATAATAATAAAATAACACTAAAACACGCCCTGTGTCATGGCCCTTTAAAATTTATGTGCATCATTTTGCACCTCTAACAACTTTGAGTTAGACACATTTCTCCCCTTAAAACTTTGGTTCAGGTGCGAAAAGTCTTAGGAATATAGTTCTTATGAAAGATATAACAATGCATGACTCAATTTTGTGTATCACACCCAAAATGTTTTGTGTGTGATATGTTGCATGTTCTTAAACTTTGAGAATTTTTGTATCACACTAAAAAATATCTAGAGTGCGACATGTTTTTTAAACCCTGTGCATTGCACCTGAAAACTTCTAGTGCGATGCGAAGTGCCATTTGAAACCTTGGTTTAATGCACTTACGTTGTCATGACCAATCAATCGCATGAAACAATTTTGTGTTTCACACCCCTAAAAATTGTGACTGTGATATGTCTTAAACAATTTTGTGTATCACACCCAAACTATTTTTGTGTGTGATATGTCGCATGTTCTTAAACTTTTGGAATTTGTGTATCACACCAAAAAAGTTTTAGAGTGCGACATTTTTTTAAAAACATATGTATCTCAACTAAAAAGAAGTTTGGCGTGACATTCTTATCACATGAAATAAAACTTTTGGTGTGACACACTTATCACATGAAATAAACTTTTGGTGAGATGGACCTATCACATGAAACAAACTTTTGGTGTGATGCACCAATCAAAACCTCGGTTTGATGCGCTTACTTTGTTGTGGCCAAACAATCACATGAAACAATTTTGTGTTTCACACATGTAAAAGCTTTGAGTGCAATGTGTCACACCTCTAAAAACTTTGAGTTCGATGTGTTGCACCTCTAAAAATGTTGAGTGTGACACATCACTCCCCTTAAAACTTTGGATGTGGTGCGATCAGTCTTGGGAATACAGTTCTTGTAAATGCACGACTCAATTTTGTGTATCGTACCCAAAATGTTTTTGTGCGTGATATGTCGCATGTTCTTAAACTTCGGGAATTTGTGCATTGCACCAAAAAATATTTAGAATACAACATGTTTTCTAAACCTCATGCATCACAACTAAAACAACTTTTGGAACAACATGCTTACTGCATGAAATAAAACTTTTGGTGCAACATGCTTATCGCACGAGACAAACTTTTTGTGTAATGTGGCATTTGAAACCTTGGTTTAATGAACTTACTTTTGTAAGTTTTTAAACCTTTTACAGTATGCAATGCACATACATATTCTTAAAACAGAAAAATAAAACAATTGCAATCACACATATGTATTGAGATTTACCCTGGGAACCCAAACCAACAACCTGTTTAGAGCCACACATGTAATTCTGATTCATCGTATTTGTCATTGTTTACAACACAACACACACACACACACATATAGGATCCCATGACATCCAAAACCCCTAATCCATTGAATCAGATTAGACTACAACTAGAATTAGTAAACCATGGGCTAAGATACAAATCCGCTCATGCCACAAAACCGCCAAAAGCAAAAACTGTGTGTTGAAAACCGCTAAAAAAAGATGCAAAAACCACCCCAATTTTTTTTTCCAGGGTTTCCTCCTCCCTGCAACTCCTTGGACAAGGGGGATTCCACCCCCTTGCAACGTCTGGTGCAACGAAGTGCATGGGGTTGGTTGTGCAAAGAATATAACACATACCCAATATTCTCCCACTTGTTGGTTTCTTTACATACAAGGGGTCACAAGATTACATAGTCAACAATCCAGGGCAACAATGCCCACTGTTTCTCTACACGAGGAGATCTTCTTGATGCTCATTGACTTTATCAATGAATCTACAACATTCTTCAAAGTGTCCACCATCAACAACACCTTCTTGTCTTCAATCATGTTTCTCAAAAAGTGATACTAAACATTAATACACTTTGTCTTTGAATGATAGGTTGGGTTCTTTGCTAAGAAGATTGCATTATAACTGTCACAATCTATCCTTATAGCTTGTTGTACCAACATAATGCATGAACACAATCTTTGTAACCATACTGTTTCCTTGCTTGCATGAGTGGTTGCCACATATTCAACTTATGTATTTGAGAGTTCCACTACAGACTGTATTTTGCTCATCCAATTGATTGATCCTCCAAATAGGTTAAACATATACCCACTTGTAGATATTTTGTGATCCAGATCTCCATCCCAGTTTGCATCAATGAACCCATGTATATCTAACACTCCATCCAATCCTAGTCTTCCTTGGTAGCACAATCCATAACTAGCAACGCCACATAATTACCTGAAAACCCTCTTTACTGTTGTTTAATGCTCCTTCCTTGGTTTTGACATATACCTGCTCAAAACTTGGATTGCATGTGCAATGTATGCTCTAGTACAAACGATTGCATATAGAAAATGACCAACTACACTAGCATACAAAACACAAAACATGTCCTCTTCCTCTTCTTGTGTCTTGTGACACTGATATGCAAATAACATTATATCTATAGGAATAAAAACCCTGATCGGTCTACATTATTACATATTAAACCTTTGCAATATTGTCTCGACATATTTTCGTCGATTTAACTAGAGTTTCATGTTTGCTCGATCTCTTTTAATTTCCATGCCCAAAATGAAATTTGCAGCACCAAGATACTTCATGTAAAATTTAGAGGACAATTGAGTTTTCACATTCTGGATAATCTCCTTGTCATTTCTTATCAACAACATATCATCCACATACAAGACCAAATAAATAATACTATCATCAACTAATTTGAAATACACATGATGATCAACGTTTCTCCTTGTGAATTCAAGTCCCAACATATAAGTATCAAAATTTTGATACCACATTGTTGGCGATTGCTTTAACCCATACGAGGAAATTTTTAGCCTGCATACCAACTATTTATTTCCTTTCACTGCAAAGCCTTCAACTACTTCATGTAGATTTCTTCTTCTAGATCCCCATGTACAAATGTTGTCTTTACATACATATATTACACTTCAAAATCAAAAGTAGTAGCAATAGAAAAAAAAATCCAATAGAAGTTAACTTGGCAACATAAGAAAAACTTTCACGAAATTCAATTCACTCTACTTAGAAATAACATTTTGTTATATCAGAGAAAAATTTAAACCATGTGAAAACCAACCTTAAGAAGAAATTTAAAATGACAGACTTAGGCCATTTTCATTATTTCCTTGGCCTCCAAGTTTTGCAAACCAAGGAAGCAATTTTTCTTTCCTAGTCTAAGTAAGCTTGTGACCTTCTTCGCCACTTTCATATGGAAGACTCTAAACCAATGCCTTCTACCTTATAGTCCAGAGTCAAACTTGTTGCCACATGTACTTCTCTCGAAGTTGATGCCACTTTCTGTCATCAATTAGTTGATAGCCTCTTATACTTGACTCATACCTATCCTAATATTTCCTTTGATTTTGGTCTTATTGCCCGGTATATGAAAACACCCCATGAAAGCCATAGGAAAGTAGCTAAAAGGATACTTCGATATGTTCAGGGTACAATTCAGTTTGGGATACATTACAATTTAGGGGGGACTCCTTTATTGGTTGGTTTTACCTATTCAGATTGGGTCGACGACCTTGATGATCAAAAGTCTACCGCAGGTTATGTTTTTAGCCTTGGTTTAGGACCTGTCACTTGGGCTTGTAAGAAACAACAGGCTATTACTCTTTCTTCAACATAAGCAAAGTAATGAGCAATAGTTAATGCAAGTTAGGAATCCTTGTGGCTTCGATAGATCCTTTCAAATTTTGGATTCCAACAACAACATCCAACAACCCTCTGGTACGACAATTAGAGTGCCATCAAGTTTGCCAAATATCCAGTTCAACATCAGCACAACAAACACATTGAGATACACATGCACTTCATCAGAAAGCTCTTTCATGATCGAGTTATTGAATTACTCCTTTTCCCTACAAAATATCAAGTTACCGACATTTTTACAAAGTCTCTTACAGAAGCGAAGTTTTCCAAACTTTGATCTATGTTGGGAGTTCAGGAAGTTGTCATTAAGGGGGGATAGGCTCCATTGCCTCCTTCCTTCTCCTATCGTGTCACATTTGTAAATCCTTCAATCCTATCCCAAGTTGTTCTTAAGGGGGTATGTTAGGATATTTATACACTTAGGATTTAGTTAAGCTCAACTTGGCCTAATGTGTCATTAAGTAAAAGTGTGTTTCTTCAGTATGCATTAGTATGCATTTGTAGTTAGGTAATCCGACGACCACGATATGTTCCTAACATAGAGTGATCTGACAGATCATATTCTCCTCGATCTTAATGGCTACATTGATCCGTGGCTTAACAATCGATTGGTCCATGATCTCTATTTAAAGAGCACGGAGGGCCATTTGTCGATGATTGATTGTGAGAAACTCTCTTGTAAATCTATTTGTAATATTTTTCTTTTGCATTAATAAATTGCTCCAAGTGACCATGTTGGTTGGGGCCATCGATATTTCCCGTAGGGGTTTTACCACATCAAAAAAACGATGTTGATCTTTGATATGGTTGTGTGAGTGGTTACTAAATGTGTTCGTCTATTGGAATACATGTGTCGTTGAACACTAATCGAGCTTTGTATTTTTCCACTTTGCTTTCTGCATTCAACTTCTTCTTAAATACCCATTTGCTACCAAGGGGATTTCTTCCAATCGACAACTCCACTAGACCCCAAGCCTCATTCTTGTCCAATGCTACCATTTCTTCAACCATGACCTTTTTTCATAGTTTTCCATCCTATGAATCCACTTCCTTCCTAACAGTTCTAAGATCATCATTAATAATAAACAAAGAAAAATTTGAACGAAAATCAAATGGAGTATACCTTTTTGGTTGCCTTCTTTCCTGAACCAATCTCCTCAATATTGGAGTATGAGGCTCTTCTTCTTTTGATTCTTGTTCTTCTGTGGAGTCTGATTCATTATCCTTCAATTCAAACTCTAGTTTCTTTGGTTCTTCCTCCCTTGGTAGGACTTCCTGTTTGACGACATCTTTGATTTCTCTAAATACCACATCTCGACTATACACTACCTTCTTATTTTCTGGGTTCCAGGGGCTATAACCTTTCAAACCATATTTATAGCCAATAAAGATACACTTTTCATCCTTTTTATCCAGCTTACTCATGTTTTCCTTTGGAGCATGTACATAAGCGTCACAACCAAACATCCTCATATGTGAAAGAGAGGTTTTCTTTCCAGTCCATACCTCATTTGGAGTCTTGTCATCCAACACTGATGAAGGTGATCAATTTACCAAGTAACATGCAATACCCACTACATCTGTCCAAATCTCATGTCCTAACCTGACACCACTGAGCACGCTCCTTACTTTTTCCATTAGTGTCTTATTCATCCTTTTTACAACTCCATTCTGTTGAGGTGTGTATAGAGTAGTTTTATGCCTTTCTATTCCACACTTCTTACATAATTCTTCAAATTCATTTATGCACAATTCTCCACCATTATCCACCCTCAACACCTTAATTCTCTTCTTTGACTTATTATCCATAATCGCCTTAAACTCTTTAAATTTGTTAAAGACTTTAGATTTCTTCCCGAGGAAACAAATCCATGTATTCCTCAATAATTCATATATAGATGAGACATAGTATACATATTTACCCAATGATGGAATCGACAATGGTCCAAACACATCATTGAGCACCAACTGTAATATTCCCTCTGCCTTTGTAGCAACAAAGGAGAATCTTACATGATTCTACTTCCTATGTAAGGAATGTTCATAGAAATCAAAATCCAGAGAGCAGTTGGACATACCTTCAACCATACATTTACTGTGTAGTACTCAAAGGCCCTTCTCTATGATATGTCCTAGTCTTTAATGCCACAACATAGTATTTTCTCTAGAGGCTATACAAGTTTTTCTTCTTTAGCTCCAATATTAGGAACAATGGAACTATTGCACCCATCATTAATAGCGCTTCTTAGTAGCTCATACAGAGTTCCAATCCGAATTCTCTTCAACAACACCCCCTCAAACCATTCTATAGGTTTCCTTTTGAAACTCTGTTTTTACACCTGCATCATCCATATTGCTTACAAAAATCAAATTCCTGGGAAATCTTGGGATGTGCAGAACACCAAGGAGTGTTCTAATCCTATAATCCATGAGCTTCAACTTGACTTTTCCTCACAAAAACACTCCCTATGAGGAGTCAAATGAAAGGATCTACCTAAGTTGACCAACCGTGCCTCATGATCTACATGTGTGCTCAAAGAAGCCAAGTACACATCCCCTTCTTCATCTGTAGAGGCTTTTGCTTCTGTAGAAGAGGCATCATCAAATCCATTCCCTCTCTTAACACTTTTGGATCTACACTATTTCTTGTAATTCCCTTCTTTTTCACATCTCCAACATACCTTTACAAATTTTCCGAGAGATTTGGATCTTCCCCTAGATTTAGATCTCCCACTTGAAGACTTGTTTCTATTTCTTTCTTGGGAGCGTCCACTTTCAAATAAGGAATATGTGCTTTGGATTTCCATGTCTTTTTGCCTCATCTCCTCCTTCGACAAGGATGGGTCCATATCATTGAAACTTAAAGTAGTTGCGTTACTACTATGACCATGACTAAACTATCCCATGAGTCTAGTAAAGAGTACAATAAATCGATACACTCATCTTCATAAAAAATCTTAATATCAACAAACAATAATTAACTTACTACAATATTGAATGCGTTTAGATGGTCTTTCACCGAGTCTCCATATTTCATCTTCAGGTTGTGCAACTTCTTCTCCAGGAACAATTTGTTTACCAGGGATTTAGACCGATACAACACCCTAACTTATTCCATAATGCCTTGGTTGTAGCTTCCCCTGACACATTTAATAATACTAAATTTGAGAGACACAACCAGATTGTGCTCTTCGCCCTCCGATTCAACTTTGCCTAGTCTTATGTTGACATTCTTATAGGTGCAGTTCCTCAATCCACAACAATCCATTGATCTTTGTCTACCAAAAGATATTCCATCTTAAGCTTCCACAACTCAAAACTTTGCCCATTAAATTTTTCGATCTCTATTTTTGAATTGCTCACCATTTCTTTTCACCACAAGAATTGATACCATAGAGCTCCCACTATAACAAGGTTTATCACAGACCCGAGCCAAACCCTTAGCCACAAATGTGTCCCCCCGAAGCCAATAACTGCTCTGATACCAAATGCAAGTTTTAAAACCTTTTATAGTAATGCATTGCACACACAAATTCTTGAAATAGAAAAAAAAACAATTGCAATCACACATATATACAAAGATTTACCTTATAAACCCAAACTGGGAAAACCAACAACTTGTTTAGAGCCGCACCTCTAATTCTTATTCATCACCTTCCTCATTGTTTACAAGACAATATATATAGGATCTTGCGGCATCTAAAACCCCTAATCCATTGACCCAGATTAGACTACAAACCTAATTCCTTAACCGGAATTAGAAAACCATGGGCTAAGCCACAACTCCACCCATGCACCACAAAACCGCCAAAAGTGAAAACCATGTGCTAAAAACCATGAAAAATGGACGCAAAAACCACCCAATTTTTTTTAAGTGAAGGAGCTGTGACCCCCTCGCTGCACCCAACACATCAAAGTGTGCAGGGTTGGTCATGCAAAGAATATAACACATACCCAATAACTTTGTCAAAATCAATCAATCACACAAAACAATTTTGTGTTTCACACCTGTAAAATCTTTGAGTGGGATGTGTCACACCTCTAAAAATTTTGAGTGCGACACATTGATCCCCTTAAAACTTCAGATGCAGTGTGATAAGTCTTAGGAATATAGTTCTTGTGGAAAATAGAGCAATGCACAAGTCAATTTTGTGTATCGCACCCAAAATGTTTTTGTGAATGATATGTTGCATGTTCTTAAACTTTAGAAATTTGTGCATCGCACCAAAAAAATATTTAAGTGTGGCATGTATTTTAGACTTTGTGTATCACAACTAAAAAGACTTTTGGTTCGACATGCTTATTGCATGAAATTAAACTTTTGGTGGCGATCGGTTAAAGTATTTTTATATAAATATTATATATGTTGCTACAGTGTGCTTTTTTTTATTTAGAGATGCTGCTCGAATCTTTTCTTTTTGTTCTTTATTGATTGCTAGATCGATCACCTATATTTTAACATGTTGATAGACAGCTCCAACCAACCTCCTTTCCAGATCAGTGAGTTTAGATTATGGGCCATGGATTATGTAGGCAGGCTGGTTAGGGCCTTGGGTGAAGAAGATGACGAAATGGTGAAAGCCCACCACTTAGTTATTCACAACATACTTATCGCATCAAACAAACTTTTGATGCGATGTGCCATTAAAAACCTTGGTTTAATGCACTTATTTTGTCATGACCAATCAATCACACAAAATAATTTTATGTTTTGCACCTCTAAAACACTTATTTTGTCATGACTAATCAACCACACAAAATAATTTTGTGTTTTGCACCTCTAAAAACTTTGAGTGCAATACATCGTTCCCCTTAAAAATTGTTTGTGACCATTAAAAAGTTAATTTCAGTTACATCACCCACAAAGGTGGATCAAGATTTTACCACTAGGACACGTGGTGAAATTTTTATGGCCTTGTATTTTTGAAGTTGGAATTATGGCATTGCATCGCTTGACAAAGTGTCATTTGGCGAGACTCGATTTCTAATATTTAGATGTCAATGTGGAGTTTAATGACGTTCCTAGAGATATCATGAAAACACAATTTACTCTTACCTTTTATTAAGGATGACTAAATGGCAAATGGACTGCCCTACCACCGAATCTGATTATGAAAAGATTTGGTTTTATAAAACAGTGATTGTGTGTACCATCAATTGCTATATGAAAAGATTTGGTTTTAAGAATTTATATATATAAATATTTGTTTTAAAATATTTTTTAGTTCATAATTGTCACTTCCTACTAGGGCTAATTTGTCAAATCAAATTCTATAGCGAATAAAAAAACATTATATAATTTAAAAAAAATTAAAAAATGTTTTATTATTTTGTAGAAAAACAAAATTAATAATTATTTTCTAGAAAACATGTCAAAAATGTATGCTTTTAAATAAAAGTCAAATCGGTTTAACCACAAACCCGGACACTATATTCCCTGCTAGGCACGAACTAATAAGGAATGTTGAAACTATTAAATATGTCTTGTAATGCAACAATTTAGTGTACATTCAAAGGACTTCTATAATAATCTACCATGGACAAATTTTCAAAGATTTGCCATTATTAAAATAGGTTATTTAATATTTGTTTAGATTTATTTATTTCTTATTTTTTAATCACAACTTGAAGATATTTTTATTAAGAAAAACAATGTAGCAAGGCTCACAACAAAAGTATATCAAAATTTTACTTTAAGAAGTTTTAAACAAAATTTTAAAGCAAGACTATTTGTTATCATATATCTACAATCATAAAAGGTTGAAAACAACTGTTTCTAGTAGATCTTAATGGCGTATATTCTATAAAATTGGTTTAGAAAACTAGTTACTTTAAAAAACATACAACCCTAGCAAAAGACATGTCGGTTGGTTGCTTCCCTTGAGTTGCATTGGCTGAGTCTGAGTCCACTTTGACAATTTTTGCATTCTTCGAGAGCTGGTGAACAATATCATCTTCCTTGAGAGCCCTACATTTAGAATTGATAGATTGCACCTGATTAAATGCACATGATTGTTCTCCTTTAAAAAAGTTTATGACCATAGCATGGAGCACAATGTGGCTTGCTTCCAATATAGAAATTTGGTGTTTGAATTGAACCAAAGTAGCAATTACTATAGCAATTTGTGAGGTCACATGATTTTCCTATTCCTAAATTCTCATTGTAGCTGCCATAATCGAACTTATGTTGCCTTGGATGGCTTCCTCATGACTTCTCAATGTTCACTTGATCTCATGAATTTCTCTATAATCCATTTGATGACCAATGTTGTACAAAACCAAGCACAAAATTGGGACTTCAATAGCTCAAGTCTGCACTTCTGCAGAGGTGATTGGGATCCAAAGTTCATTTTGAGAGAATTCTAAATTTGAAATCAAGGAATCCCTCGAAGAATGTCGCCAGTAAAAAGGGGAAAATAAAACCACCCCCTCGAAGAAACCAAAGAGGAAACATTGCTCAAGAGAAGGAAGAGACAAAGAATTTTTGAACCAAAAGGTCTCTACCCAATCGAGACCGAAACTAGATACTATGAGAAGAAATCCCAAGAAAGAGAGAAAGCACTGCAAATTTCCATAGATACGTGAAAAACGAGAAAAAACCTTGGTAGAGACAAGAGCCTAGGAGCGAACCTCTGTACACTAAACAATTGCACTGGGCACTTTAGTTTTGAATGAAAGAGAGAAGGGTAAATGGTCCAACTTACCAGTGCTCCAAAACAGAAATAAGACCAAGAGTACTCGCCAGTTCAAGAAGCCAAATTCCACGACATCAGAGATTGAACCAACGCTCTTGTAACTCCACCCCAAATAGTTATCAATCCTCATCATTATTCCACATTGATACCAAAGTAATCCTCCCATGAGTTCAATTGTGTTCAAGAGTGAATGTTGCTTCATTTGAGTTGAGTGTGGCAGTCCCTTCACATCAGATAATCAACTAACCGACGAGCTTGATTTGTAAGGTGCCACATGTATTATTAATTGTACGCAACGTGCCTTGTCCCTCATTATTAACTATGGGATTGATTAGTTGTTGAGTTTACCATTTTCCATGATTTCCCTCATTTTTAAAAGAGTGGTTTGATTGGTGCACGTATCCGCAAGAGCATTGTGCTCTTGTAATACATTGAAATACTTGACCTCTAAGAAAAACATTCTTACTTGATTTATCCTTTCCAGAAGCGACGCTAAAAGAAAATCGCCTAGATTGGTGTTTAAACCAAGTGCCCAATGACATTGTTTGAATCACCTATTGCACTTAATCTTTAGATGCTAATCCGTGAAGCAATTTTTAATCCTTGTAATAAAGCATAGGCTTCGATCTAATTATTTCTTGATGTACCTAGACCACAAGGATATTTAAATTCAAGAATTCCTTTGGGGCTCAAAATAACCCCCAACCACCCCATTTGCTGAAATTTATTATCAATCGATCAATTTGTATATAATTGTTGTATAAATAAATTTAATATTAAAATTGGTTATTTAATATTTGTAGAAATTTATTATCAACAAATATTTGTCGAAATTTAAAGCGTATATTTACATTGTATAAATAGACTAAATATTTTGAATCTTATTATTTTTGAGTTATATTATTTACTTTCACGATTTTGATTATTAATTTTAATATTAAAAAAAACTTTATCACTTATTTTAAAGATTTATCACTCATTATACCTGGCATTGATGAGTTCGCCTATTGATCGGCTATTAGTTTGTAGTGGACTATAAATTTCATTTTTACCCAAAGTTTAACATTAGCAAATTTCTTTTTATATTTTTTCTTAAATAATAAAATGCATTTATCTATTCAGTGATTCATTTAGCCATTTCACCTCTTATTCTAGGCCATTATTTCTGACTACTCTCGTACATCCATTATATCCATCACTCTGTCGTTTCCTCTTATCAAGACATGTACAAGTACATTAATACACAATATCTAAGTGTCGTTCTCGTTGTTGAGCAATGGACGGTAAGCCAGTCACATCTTGAGAAACCTGGCCACGTTTTGGTTCATAGTGATTATCAAAAACAACTATTTTTACTAACCCATAGTTAAGGCCGATTTGTTTCTTCATATAATGTCTCATAAACTCCAACTATAATAACTTTATAATACCCAGATGAATCAATAAACATAATGAAAATTTCCATACTAAAAATACATTTTAAAGAAAATTTGATGAATGATAAAAAAAATGATTATTCAATTATAATAATAATTATTAATTAATTATAATTATAATTATTATATTATATATATTATAATATCACTATTATAATTAATTAATAATTATATAATCATTTATAATATAAATTATATAATTCAAATTAAATTGTATTTTCAAAGTTAATTAAATCCAAATTCAGTTTTTTTTTAATGGCCACAAATATTGCAATAACCAAATCTTGTTTTATTTTAAAGAATCATCCCATATCAAACTTATTTTAAATTGTAACAATTGTTTTATAAAAAAATATAATTACATTAATGACATTTTCCAATAACTTTAATCTTTAATCGTATTTCTTAAAATTAAACAAAATTTCTATAAATAGTAATTACCATATAAAAATTTAAAATATAAATAGTAATTACCATATAAAAATTTAAAATATAATAAAATTTTGATAAGTTAAAATTTTCACATTAAAATTTCATAAATATATTTAAAATCTTCATCTTTTACCATCTTGCTAGAGGGAAAATATTAACTATCAAATAAATTTAAATATTTTACAGCTTCAACTTTGTCACTTATAATAGAATAGAATTCCATAAATATATTTAAAATCTTCATCTTTTACCATCTTGCTCGAGGGAAAATATTAACTATCAAATAAATTTAAATATTTTACAACTTCAACTTTGTCACTTATAATAGAATAGAATTCCATCCCCGTTACAAGGTGCGTACGCATAGTCTACTTATAATAGAATATAATTCCATCCCCATTACAAGGTGCATACACATAGAAGCGGACAGTTTGTCCAAATAGGCTCTCAAGGAACTCTTCGGATGGTTATTTTATGAAGAAACAGAAATATGATCTATTGTTAGATCCGACAAAATACAAATCCTATAAAGAGGTTTTATATAGAAACAACATGCAGGCTTCAATATGTCTAAGCCACACAAAGGTGTCAATAAACTTCACAGATAAAATCTGTCAAAGCTGAAAGAACATTTCTATTCATGGATGCCACTTTTATGTAATCTGAAAGTTTCATTTGATTCTAATAAAGAATAACAATGAAACTGTTTTTTTCACGTGAAAAAAAAAGGTGCATATGCATAGTCTAATTTCTAATCATCCAATGCAATGTAAAAATCATAATTGAAGGCTTCCTTAATTTACAGAAAGAGATAAAGATAATTTACAACAACCTTCAGATTGGTTGAAAGGAGATTCATTTGAATATAGTTCCAAACAAAATATAAAATGTGTGTTTTTCCCAACGTTGAAGCAAATCATGATGGAACGCCCAAAAGAAAAATTAACGTTGAAGCAAATAAAAAATTAACGTTGAAGCAAATCATGATGGAGCACCCAAAAGAAAAAATAATATGGTATTTGTTTACTTCATGATACGTTAATATTGCCATGGTACTTATTAGTGCCTGCCTTTAGGCTAGGGAGTATAGTAAACGATTTTTTTCTATGTGTAACTTCCTCCTTGTTACGACAACAACTCTGAAAACAGGTGCAATTTTTTTTTTGATAAGGTGTGTGCGCGCGTGGAGAAGTAACAACACACTTTAACTATACGACGCCACTCGACAACCAACAAGACGCAACCACTATGTTCAACACAAGAAGACTGAAGGCAAACAACGAGTAACTGCAACAATATACGACCATAGGCACAAGGCGCACAATGCAAACAATAAGACATACTGGGGGTGCACAGTAAGAACACAGAGAGAAGAGTTCACGGTGTTAGGGTTACTATTTCTGCACCGGAAAACAGGGCGTTCAATCTTATGTCTTCTCGAAAGAAGATTAGACAGGCTCCTGGCCGACTGCTCAGGCAGAAACTAGTAACCCAACCTAGAACAAGACGCAAGCAAGACGAACACAACAAGACGACCCCGACATATCACAGTGACAACAAGTAATAAATGCCCCTAGACATAAGGCGTACAACTAGCTGCTGTAAGTAGGAAACGACACTAGGTGCTAAGTACAGTACAATCACACATGGAAGAATCCAACGGTAGAGTTTACTATTTCTGCACAGAAAAGCAGGGCTTTTAGTCTTATGTCTTCTCGAAAGAAGATTAGACAGGCTCCTGGCCGACTGCTCAGGCAGAAACTAGTAATTCGACCTAGAACAAGACGCAAGCAAGACAAACACAATAGACCAAGCCACCAACTGAATACTATCAAGTACAACATGACAAGAAGAACAAAACGTCCCTCACGGAAGGTGCGTGACAAAAGGACTCCGACCACGAAACCCAAGTTCAACATTAATTAAAGGAGCATCAACTCTCATTTACTAACTCCTAGTAATTTATTGCGCGTAAATCCAGGACATTCCAACGTATATGTTTTATCAATAACAAAAGTTTACACTACCATTGCAATAAGATAATCCATACCATTACATGCCTAATTACAATAATATATTTTAAATCAGACAATGATCACAATTTCGATGATATCAACTCTAACATTTGCAATTTATTGATATGGCATGAACAATACAATTACAATTTCAAACAATATATCACAATTACAAAATTTATAACCATTGTTCAAGACGTTCCTTTACGTGTTACTGTAACAACATTTCCTAAACAATACCTTTACACATTACTAACACCATTTATGATATCCTTAAAAGTAAAACCGTATCATTACATTTCTACATGAGCAGAAGACCGAGGTCCATCAACAATCATTCGACGATAATTAGGTATGCCATAACATTCTCCCTTGCCTAAAGATATTACCCTAACATCACCATATCACATCCAGGTCATCGCCTTCTATATCACCAATCATTTAACTAAAATAATAATGACCTGACCTTTGTTGTTATTTTAACAATGGAGCTACCAAATCTTGACCATACTATCCATGT
>ML784756.1:609170-635523 GCA_009831015.1 Picea engelmannii | reverse complement strand
AAGGAATAAGGCCCCCGCCTTATTGCGCGCCCCTTAGAATCATCGTGAGCGACTGTCGCAGTCTGCCCTCACGACATCGTGGATCCTCTCAAACTAGGTAATCGTTAACCTACAGTTCGAGCCACGACGGGAGTGCTAGTAGGCTGTGGCAGGGCTGCTGTCCACACCTCTCCCTCAACCTCTATGGAATTCGTGTGTGGCCCCTTTACTCCATATGTGAGTCTGGTCGGTAAGCTATCATCAGCCTCCATCATCAACCATCGTGTCAGAACGTCAACAACATATCATAAAATCAATATCATATCATCAAAAACAAAGCAATATCACCGTAATGAATCAACCCAAATAACACACTCCTTGACTCAATCTGGAGTCCAAGGGGGTTCCACCGATGCCTCTGCATCCTCAAGGTCCGAAACCCTGCACACTCAATGAAACCGAGTCGACATCACCTGTCTACATCAAGTAGTAAAACATCATGTCGTCTATCAGAACGCATCATAATCCAGCATAAATGTATTAATATCAGAAAAGTCCAGATCACTTGCGAGAAAGTGTCCTCAAAGAATAAGTTTTGTAAGTGCGCCAGAGTAGGATGTTACACTATGCATTAGTTCCCGCACTTTATCCAAGACACATTTTATTTAACCATCCTAAAGTTACATACTTAAAACACTTTAAGTCTTCCAATTAAAAACTTACATACTTTATATCCTCCAATACAAAACATTTACCTCTTATTTGGCCTCATACCGAGGCAAGGGACAATTTTAATGGGATTTTTGGTTTCAAAAGTTACGCAAATAGAAGAAATATCCTATTACATCGCGTGAGGTGGATTAATGCTAGCTTCAGAGCTAGCATTAATTCATAAAAAAAATTAATGCTTATGTCCTATGCTTATCATATCATATGGTAAGTTTCATTATCATTATCTTATGTTTGTTTTCGTGTTAAATTTTGTTGTAGATGCGTTGTCTAGTTGCATGCATGCAAGATCTCTCATGCTATTAAAGCATGAGGATGAACAACGAAGGAACAAAATCCTTCTACCTATCCTTTCCTTCGATCCCTGTCGTTGTTCTTCTGTTGTTGTTATTCAGTCTTGTAGATGCATGATAAAGATTCTACCTGCAAACAATATGTCGATATCTCGACTATAATATGCAGCAACGACCTTCTGCCTTTAAACTGTCCCTATTGTGTTGCTGGCAAAAGTCCTCCTTCTTCAGTTTCTTCCCTCCTTCTTTAGTTTCTTCCCAAAGAGAAAGAAGCTTTCCTCTTCCATGGCCTCTATCACCTTCTTTGCATGAGTCAAGGAAAATGCGTCTTTGGCAGTATTTTTACATTGATTTACACTGTGAAAGCTACGAGATGAAAATTATGCTCAGGCTTAGCAATTTTCGAAGGTAATTTTCTGTAGGATTTAATACCTAAAATCTTTGCCAAATTTGCCTCAGATTACAAATATTTAATAGCTAAAATCTCTATCATATTTTGCTCAAATTAGGGATTTGTGTTTCCTACTAGGTCTATATGTTGCATGCAATCACTAGGAGTTAGAGCTTAGAGGAGACACACCAGGTTGATTCATGGCTAAATTCACTAGGATCCATGCTTGGAAATACGTAGCGTGCATTTGTGCAAAATGCTCTATCCACGCCTCCATCGTTAGAACATCTTTCAAGTTCTCCAAACCAAATAGATCGTCAGGTAAAACCGTGGTTTTAGCTATCTCAGGCTCCTTTATCTTGAAATTATTGCTCAGACATTGTTTGGTGATACCAATCACAATTTCCTTCTGAGATCTGCATAACAATTAATGGCAATTTAAATATAAAAAAATTGGAATTTGGCAGAATCCTAAAGAAAGTAGGTATGAACCTCACATACCTATTTTTTTTTTCTGGTCGAGCGTCTAAAGAATCAAACTATGGTTTTTCATGACTTCCTAAATAGATAGCTGGTAGCTTTACAAGCCAAGGAATTTCCCTTTGATACTAACACTCCTCTTTCCTCTATATACCATACTGTAAACATGTTCTCGAGTTGCAAAGAACAAGCAATCCGAAGGAACAGGGTCTTCGCTACGCCTTACAGCTATCCCGTTGTCACTGCCACGCCCAACCATGAATGGTGGGAAAGGCCTCCAAGATCTCTATGCAACAGAGTCCGTGGGATATTATATGTTATATAATATAATATTATATAACATAAACCTGTATTACTATTTATTTATGAGTAATTTGAGAATAATTAGGCAAATGGAGTACCAAATCAGTGCCTATGAGAACACCACAAGTTCTCGAATCACACAGTTAATAACAACGACCACTGAAATATCCAGCGCAACGCTGATAGCCATAGCTGATCCAGGAACGCTAGCCTTACCCATGAGAGAGGGCGAAGGGTTATTTCCCCCGTGAGGGAGGGCGAAGGGTTATTTCCTGCATGTGTTCTCGAATCTGCAATTTGATAGCTTGGGGCGCCGAGGGGAGATGCTGTAGTGCATTAGTTTTTGTTCATACACAAACTGCAACTGCCAACACATTGAAATGCAAGAGGTCACCCATTGGAGCTATTACTACTATATCTCTACAACATGCCACCCATTCAAGCTGTTACTGCTCATTATCGGTGATGTGCAAAAGAAATCTGCAGGTGGGAAAGTCTCCTTACTTGAACATAGATAAATGGGCTCTCAGGTGGGAGCGTCTCCTTACTTGAACATCACGATAGCCGCCAATTGGAGAGGAAGTGGTCTTTTGCTGCCATGATCAACTTCTCATGCTAGGTGGGGTTTATTCCAAGTCAGTGATTTCTAAGGGGCAGCCATAGTGAGGCACGTGGTCAAAGTCTCGTCTTACAATGTAGGCACGCACATCTGGCTACCATGTGTATATAAACTACGTATAAACTGCGTTGATGAATCTTTCCCATGCACATTTACCAAAGTCAATAACATAAGTTCCACATAATCTTATGAAATAACTAAGTGATTGGGAGCCTATTCTCTGCATTGTGTTAACTTCTATAATCTAAAACTTGAAGACCTTCATATTGTTTTTACAATTACTTATTTCGATGCAGAGCAGTCCATGGATAACCTTTTGGGAACGAAGACCTCCGACTAAAGAGTTGATCAACTGATGCCGTAAAAGACGACGTTAATTTACAATTATAAACTATGTTTGAATAAATGGTAAAATCTTTGGTTAAAGGCGTCCAAGAACTATTTTTAATTTAAAAAAGATAATATCATAGAAATTTGAAAGAAGTTATTAAAATAAACAAAAAACATCCAAAAAACATCAAAACGTAGAACTTATTATATAATAATATTCTACGTTATAGAGCTTATATCACAACTCATAATACGTCTTCAATTTATTAATGTCTGTATAGCTCGACTCCATAGCATTGAATATGAAAAGCGATGTGAAAGGAGAAGAAATGAAGTGTAAGAAAGATCAAAGAACAAGGTTCTTGCAAGACAATTTGAGGAAAAACCAAAACAAGCAGATCATGTTTTTGAAATATTTAATGGAGGCACTATTCTCAAACAATTGTAAGTTATTTGTTTAAAATAATAGATTACAGTTGCCTATTCTTCTACTTGAAAGCATTACTCAGCTCCTCAGTTTCGTTTCCCATTCTGAGGATAGATATATATTAAATTCGTTCGCTTAAGATAAGTTTCAGAACAATCCCTGTATTCACTGATAAGAAAGTACGGTATTCACCTACTAGTTCAGAGAGAGCATAGTGATTTCAGTGTAGGCGTGTTTCAACAGTTCCCTCCAGGCAGGGACTTGTTGCTCTGCAACTCGCCTTGTTAAAATAATAGATGTATTTCTCCAACGTCCATCCAAAACACCAAGTGAGGTATGAGAAGATAATATTGTTAGTATTATTAACCAAAAGCACAAAAATGAAAAATGGCATAGGATTCTCTAGGGATAAATACTTATCACATCATACATATCGTAGTGTAGTTTAGTAATAAAAACACCTTGGGCAAGTTCTTCATTTGTTGTATACGCAATGTAAGTTGGTCTTAGTTCATATTTTGTCAAAAATGTAGTCAGGTACTTTGCACTCTTTTCAAAGAAATTAGAAGACAGATGCAAGTAGTATTAATATATGTTTCATAACTTTAAGCATGTTTCATACTTAATGTATGTCCATGAAACATATATATTATTTTTACCACACTCTTCCTTGTCCTTGTCATGATATCACCTTCATCCTCATGGTATCACGTAAAAAAACATATATGCTTCATACTTAATGTATGTGTAAGAAACATATATGTTATTTTTACCACACTCTTCCTTGTCCTTGTCATGGTATCACCTTCATCCTCATGGTATCACGTAAAAAACAAGGGTTGCATCACATTGTAGTCCTTGTCGAGTGAGAAATATATGTTGTGGAATGGGAAATATATTCTGAACAAGGAGACTAAATATAACTAAATGCATAGAGAATCAATAGTCTTTGTCAAAAGATAATTCATATCATAAAGAAAAATAACATTATTCTTTATGCAAAGAGGAGAATGATAAGAATCAAGTAAAAACAATTAGCATAAAACTTTGTAAAAATAAGCAAAAAAAGAAATTGTTCAATGTGGAGTAAACTTAATAAATAAGTGAAATGTTCAATGGGGAGGTTAGTTTATGTGGGAAACAATATAAAGTGTCTGGAGTAAAAACATTTAGCATAAAACTTTGTAAATATAAGCAAAAAGGTAAAGTGTTCAATGTGGAGTAAAACTTAGTAAATAAGTGAAGTGGTCAATGGGGAGGTTAGCATATGGTGCAAGCAATGTGAATAAGTGAAGTGTTCAATGAGAGGTTACCATATGCAGGAAGCAATGTAAAATGTTTGTAGGTTAATATGGAAGGAACCAATGCAAAGTGTCTACACACATATAGTCTTTGCACCTCCGCATAGGTATATTCCTGCACATCAAACACTTAGTCTAATACTTATCAATGTTATCAATAATAAAATATTGTTATGCATATGTGCAACGAAATGCTTTTTACGTGTATACTTACATATTAAAAATAAATGTTATTAATTTAATAAAATTTAATTATACATCTTGAGCATAGGCATATTGTCTACATAGATAAACCTTCCACATCTATGCACATGTATATACCTATACAACGAACACTTAGTAAATAAAACACATCTTAAGCATGGACATATAGTGCATGCACATATAACTTCCTCACCTCTGTACAAGTATATGCCCGCATAGGCTAAATTTTATAACATAATATTTGATAACGATGTGTGTTAGTTGGTGTAAAACCAATTTTTCATTTTTTTAAGTATAGTCCTATGCAAATAATTATAGAATTAATAATTATTTATTAATTTAATAAAAGTTAATTGTACATCTTAAGGACATGAACACTTAGTAAATAAAATATACCCATTCCGCACCCACACATCGAAACTTTTGGGCTCATACATGCATTTGGTCCACACATGTACATGCACATGTTCCAACCATTCACTACAATTGCATAATTAAATTGTTTATCAAATTCTCGTACATTCACTAGTTTGACACCCATACATGCACATGTTCCAACCATCCACTAAATGTGCAGAATAAAATTGTGTTTTAAATTATTGCCACTGGCTCGATAAGAAGATGTTGCTTTGAAGGACCGATGAGAAGCTATAAAAAAATTTAATCGCTTGCAACAAAGTTAAACTATGGAAAAAAGCACGATTTTTTTTGTTAATGTAAAAACAAAATCCCACTCAATGCAAAACTAATAGCTATAGTCCTAGTGCTACGGCATGGTGATCCAAAACAGGATCCAGAGAATACTAAGAACAACTCAGAACTCCTAGAAGCAACTTTGGAAGCTCAGAATGGCCTCAGCAGATAGAGAAAGGGCAAAAATTCAAAGTTCTAAAAACTCGGTGAAAATGACATCATCACAAAGAGCGTGTTGCAAGATTTCCAACGACGCAAACGGCTCATCAAAAGGAGTTACGGATCGAAAGATATTTGCGGTCAAAGTTTGGTCAACCTAGCCCAGTCAACAGGGGGATGAGTCAACATCCGTACTGCTGATGTCAGCATTAGTATGGATGATGTCAACATCCGTACTGTTGACGTCAACATCAGTACAGATGATGTCAACATCCGTACTGCTGACATCAGCATCAGTACGGATGATGTCAACATCCGTACAACATACATGGCACATGTAGGAGGTGACACATGTCCTGCTGACGTCAGCATGACATCATCATGGTGATGTGGCAACACCATAGGTTGCCATGTGTCACTCATATTTGGTATTTTTGGGTCACTCCATGGACCAGTAAGAATGTGCCACGTGGAAGTTCGTATAGCCACGCGGTAGGCCGTATGATGACATGGTAGGCTGAGTTGGCAGACTGTACGCTGACGTGGCAAGGTGATTGTATAATGGTTGACGTGGCCCAATCATGGGTTGCCACGTGGCAGTGGAAAAATGCCTAATGACAACCCGAGAATGAATTTAAAAAAAAATATATATAAATATTTGGCAGGTCCGCCAAATCCAGCGGGACCCCGCCAAATCTGGCGACCAACCATTATATCTAGAACCACTGCTAAACTAGACGGAACAACCATTTTATATATATATATATATATATATATATATATGTATAAAAGTTACAATGGATACCCTAAAGGGGAGGCCCATGGGCTTGACCCCGGGACCTCCCCTTATCTCAATGCCTTAACACATGCTCTGCCAACCACAAGGGAAATGGATTTCGTTGATTACAAAGCCAAGTTTTTTTGTTTAAAAAGTGAATCCACCCAGTGCTGGAGGGAGGCATGTGAGGGTACAGACCGACATGCTTTACGAGACAATTTACTCAGCATTTATTGCATGTTGCAGGGAACGAAAACCGATATAAAGTTTCTCTTAGGCCTGGGAGTGCCAGAGTCAGATTGAAGTGTGGAGACAATCATTTTTGGGTAATTCGATGCCACAAATTCAGTGGTGTTTTTTTTTTTTTTTGATCTGAGCAAAACTTCTATAGCTTGATTTCAGAATGAGGTATACTTATGTATTTTGCCAAATTCTTTTGTTGAGTTAATAAAAAGACCTACCCATTTGAGAGCAGGACCCAGAGACGTAGTCGACCAGGGACGAACTTTGTTATCAAGTTTTTTGTGTTCAGATTTGATGCTTATGTCTCTTCATTATTGAGCTTTTCCTTCTTTAATGGTGCACTTTAATTTATGTTCATTTAATGCAATTCTTTATAAGTCACTCGATGAAAAGATCTCAGATCATGTTGGTATCAGAGCAATCCTCTTTGACTTGAATTGTTGAGTGTGAATGCTTACTAGGGCCAAGCATAAGCAAGGTGAAGGAATTGTTAAGACTTTCAATCCTGAAGTTGGACGTGCATCCCAAAGGAAGAAAATGGAAGAAGAAGGCAAGCATGATGAACAGGAGAAAAACTTCCATATGGTCTTTTATCGCATGTCAGAAATGGCCGAACGAATGTATGGAGACTACGAGAAGAGGATGAAGAAGAAAGGGAAGAAAAATGAAGCACATGCTGATGATGATGCTTCCGTAAATCAAGGGGATAGATAGACCCTCCTGAGCCTCCATATTCGCTATCAAGTCCTAGTTCTTCTTCCTCTGAGCATTCTCACCATTCTCATCATTTTAGCCATAAAGCCTCTTTTAAGAAACCATTATTAAAGTTTGATGTAAAATTTGCTTTACCTATGTTTAATGGAGATGCTAATCCTGAAAAGCTAGATAATTGGATCTGACAGGTTGAAGTATATTTCCGTGTTCAACATATTGATGAAGAGGACGTTAAAGTGCAACTGACTTCTCTTCGGTTGGAAGACACCGCTCTCGTATGGTGGGAGAGAAAACTTAAGGACAAAAGTAAGTGTGGTAATCTTCTTTCCTCATGGTCGGAATTCAAATAAACAATAAGGAAGCAATTTTATCCATTGGGTTATTTACATAAAGCAATGATGGAATGAAAAGCTTTAAGACAAAGTAAAGGTCAAACTGTACAAAGTTTCACAGAAGAATTTAGGAAGAAAGCTCTTACATTAAACATTCCTTTGGATTCTTATGAAACTTTAATGAAGTATATTGGCGCACTTCATAGTTATATTCGTCATACTTTTCTATTATTTAACCCCATCAGTCTTGATGAAGTTTGTGTGCAAGCCACTCACCTTGAGAACATGGGGAAGCATGTTCAAGAAGATCCCACAAAGAAACCTTCCAATCTCCCACATAAACCATTTAAGAAGTTTAAAAGGAAGGACAAGAAGACCGCCATAGTGACGAGAGAAGAAGGAAATCCATCTTGCACTCATTGCAAGAAAAGTGGTCACGATGATGAACACTATTGGAAACTACATCCAGAGAAGAGACCGAAATAGTTCAGTGGAAAGGGGAAGACAAAAACCGTTGCTACAATGCAAGAAGATCTTGGTTCCGATTCAAGAGATGAGGGAAATATCACAATGATTGGAGTACGAGGTAAATATTCTCTTCATGCTAGTTCAAATTCCAATAATGAATCTCATGATGATGAACGAAAGAGGAATGAGTTATTTCATATAAGAGTTGTATCTAAACACACTAAGATAGATACATTGTTTGATCCGAGTTCCCATGTAAATTTGATATCTGAAGCACTTGTCAAAAAGATGGGTCTTGAAACAAAACGACATCCAAAGCCTTATCCTATGGGTTGGGTATGTGATAAAGAAAAACTTAATGTTACCAAACAATGTAGAGTCAGATTTGCTATTGCTTTGAAGTTGATTGATGAAGTGGATTTGGATGTTGTATCACTTGATATATGTGGCATATTGTTGGGGAGTCCTTATCTTTATGATAGAAAAACAGTCTTCTTTCGTCATGAGAACAAATACCACCTTACTAGGGGGGGAGTGGAATATATTGTTAGAGCTCACAACATGAGGGTAAACACAACACTTGTTAGTGCAGGACAAATGAAGAGACTCATAAACACTAATAAGAGATATGTACTCATGGTCGTAAGGGAGAAAGTTGTCGGAACATCTGACGCTTTCCAAGGATGTGATCCTTCTCATAAGAAATAATTAATTGATATTATTTCTAAGTATGATGATATTTTCCAGGAACTAGATGGATTACCTCCTAAGAGGGAAATTCAACATGAGATACATCTTCAACATGATTCTCCTCTTCCTAATGTGGGCATGTACATGATGTCAGTTGTAGAGATGATAGAGATCAAGAAGTAGGTACAAGGCTTATTGGATCAAGGGGTCATCAGGCCCAGTTCACCTCCTTGTGGTTCTCCGATCATGATGGTGCCAAAGAAAGATGGCACATGGCGAATGTGTGTCGATTACCGGGCCTTAAATAAAATCACGGTGAAAAATCGATACCCTCTTCCTCGTATAAATGATTTACTTGATCAGTTAAAGAATGTTGTTTATTTCACTAGGTTGGATTTGCGTAGTGGATACCATCAGATCAGGGTTGCAGAACACGATGCATGGAAGTCTTCCTTTAAAACTAAACAATGATTGTTTGAGTGGTTAGTTATGCCGTTTGGGCTTTGTAATGCTCCGACAACTTTCATTGCGTGTGATGAATGATGTATTCGGGCCTTTTCTAGATGATTTTGTGATTGTATATTTAGATGACATTCTTATTTTTAACAGGACTTGGGATGAACATGTGAGGCATGTAAAGCAAGTATTGGATACTTTTCAAAGGGAAAAGTTGTATGTAAAACTATCCGAACGTGAATTTGGTAACACTGCACTTGTGTACTTAGGTCATATTGTGGGAGGAGGACAATTAAAAATTGATCATTCCAAGATTGATGTAATTGTAAATTGGCATGAACCCAAAAGTGTAACTGAGATGCAGAGCTTCCTAGGTGCAGTCCAGTATTGGAGGAGGTTCATTTTAAACTTCTCCTTTATAACATCTCCTTTGCATGCCTTAACCAGCATGAAGAGAACTTTTCAGTGGGGAGGAAAGCAACAAAAAGCTTTCAACACTTTGAAGGAGAAGATTAGTACCGCACCAGTATTAGCACTACCGAATCTTCAACATCCCTTTGAGATCGAGATAGATGCCAATGGATATGCCATGGGTGCAGTATTGATGAAATATCGTAAGCCTATCTATTACCACTCCGAAACTTTTAACCAAATTGTTGTTAACTATCCAACATATGATAAAGAGTTGTATGCATTAGTTCAAAGCGTAAAAAAATGGAAACACTACTTGTTAGGGAAGGAAACAATCATACATACAGATCACCAACCCTTACAGTATCTCCAAGCACAAACCAAACTACAACAATCTCGACACTACAGATGGATGGGTTTTCTACGACAATTTCATTTGGTAATCAAGTACAAAAAGTGTACAAGTAACAAGGTAGTTGATGTGCTTTCTAGACTTCCTATTGCTACTTCTATTATTTTGAAGAATACTTCTTTATCTCATGATAGCTATGTGGAACAATATGCCATTGATGAAAATTTTAAAGAAGTATATGAGAAGCTAACCCATGTTGCACAGGTAGAGAACTATTGTCTGTAGAGAAAACTACTCTACCATCTTGGAAAGCTATGTATTCCTACAAGTGAATGAATCCATGTAATACGAGAAGCTCACACTTCTCTTGTGTCTGGGCATTTTGGGGTAGGAAAAACTATGGCTCATTTGCATAGGTTTTGTTACTGGACTCAAATGAAAGAAATTGTAACTAAATATGTAAAGGGGTGTGTGATGTGTTCTACTTGTAAGCCCACTAATAGAAAACTAGGGCTATACTCATCACTACCTGTTCCATCCCATCCATGGGAAAGTATCTCCATGGATTTTGTAGGGGGTTTACCAATGTCAAAAGGGGGTCATGACTATTTGTATGTTGTAGTGGATAGGTTCAACAAGATGTGTATCTTAATGCCATGTAAAAAGCAGATCACTATTGAGAAGACTGCTAATCTTTTCTTTTAGTATGTTTGGGTTCACTTTGGGTTACCCACATCTATTATCTCGGATCAAGATACTCGATTCCTTGGGGATTTTTGGACAAACTTGTGGAGAATGATGGAGACCAAATTGAAGAGGAGCACTGCTTTCCATCCACAGACCAACGAACAAACAAAGGTTGTAAACCGAACAATGGTACTTTTGCTTCAAGGCTACTGCAGGAAGCATCCCAAGTTATGGGATGAACAAATACCCTATGTACATCATGCTTACTACCGAGCCTTACATTCTTCCACTCAATGTTCACCTTTTGATACATGTTTTGGGTACCTACCTAAAGTTCCTTTAGACTTGATGTATGGGAGAGATGTCGATTCAAATGAAGAAAGAAATGAATACATAGCCCGCAAGTTCATCAAGAGGATCCAACAGGTACACCTAGCAGCCAGGGAATAGTTGGAGAAAATTCAAGCACAATATAAAGATCGACATGACAAACACATGGTTGATCATTAGTTCTAGGTTGGAGATCGGGTATGGCTTCACATCAGTAAGGAGAGATTGAAGGGTGAAGGCAAGAAACTGAAGCCCATTCGTTATGGACCCATCACTATTTTGGAGAAAAGTGGTACTGATGATTTTCGTCTGGATCTTCCACCTTATATGAAGATTTACTCAGTTGTAAATGTAGAGAACTTGAAACTTTTTGAGCCTCCCATGATCATGGATCAAGATGATGAAGTTTCAATACCTCTAGTTGATGATTTTGCTCCTGAGTACTTGGATGAGTTAAAGGAATATATCATCCTGGACAGAAGGACGAGGACTTCAAGCAGGGGTGATGTTGATTATCTTCGAGTAGGCTTAAAGGGCACACATCCAAGCAAGGCAAAGTGGATTGAGAAGGACAAGGTGAGGGAACTCTTCCCTCACTTATCTGTTGATTGATGAAAGCTTTTGGTGGTCCAAAAAGCTCTCAGTGGGAAGGTGTGATCCAAAAAGGATCCAGAGAAGACTAAGGACCACTCAGAACTCCCAGAAGCAACTCGGGAAGCTCATAATGGCCTCAACAGACATAGAAAGGGAAAAAATTAAAAGTTCTCAAAACTCAGTGAAAATGGCATAATCACGAAGAGCGCGTCACAAGATTTCCAACAATGCAAATGATTAATCAAACGAAGTTACAGATCAAAAGATATTCACGGTCAAAGTTTGGTCAATCTAGCCTAGTCGGCAGCGGGATGAGTCAACATTCGTGCTGCTGACGTCAACATCAGTACGAATGACATCAACATCCGTACAACATACGTGACATACGCAGGAGGTGGCACGTGTCCTACTGATGTCAACATGGTGACGTGGTAGCATCAGAGGCTGCCACGTGTCACTCATATTTGGCATTTTTGGGTCATTCAGTGGACCAGTAAAAATGCACCACGTGGCAGTCCGTACGATCATGTGGCAGGCTGAGTTGGTAGACTGTATGTTGATATGGAAGGGTGATTGTACAGTGGTTGACATGGCCTAATGGTTGGCTGCCACGTGGCCTTGTGATGGGATGCCACGTGGTAGTGGGAAAATGCCCAATGACAACCCGAGAATGAATTTTCAAAAAATATATATAAAACGATTTGGCGGGTCTGCCAAATCCGGCGGGACCTCGCCAAATCTGGCGACCAATCATCATATCTAGAACCACTGCTAAACTCGGCGAAACAACCATTTTAAATATATATATATATATATATATATATATAAGTTACAACGGATAAGTTAACACATGCTTCGTCAGCCATAAAGGAAACGGATTTCGTTGATTACAAAGCCGTGTTTTTTTGTTTAAATAGTGAATCCGCCCAGTGCTAGAGGGAGGCGCATGAGGGTACGAATCGACATGCTTTACGAGACGATTTACTCAACATTTATTATAGGTTGAAGAGCACAAAAACCGAGACAAAGTTTCTCTTGGGCCTAGGAGTGTGAGAGTTGGATTGAAGTGTGGAGATAGTCATTTTGGGTAATTCGATGCCACAAATTCAGTGGTGCTGTCTGTTTTCTGAGCTGAGAAAAACTTCTGCAGCTTGATTTCAGAATGAGGTATACTCATGTATTTTTCCAAGTTTTTTTGCTGAGTTAATAAAAAGGCCTACCCATTTGAAAGCAAGACCTAGAGACGTAGTCCACTAGGGAAGAACTCCGTTATCAAGTTTTTTGTGTTCAAATTTGATGCTTATGTCTCTTCATTATTTAGATTTTCCTTCTTTAATGGTGCACTTAAATTTATGCTCATTTAATGCAATTCTTTATAAGTCACTCGATGAAAAGATCCTGGATCACATGGACTTATACATTTTCTGCACAAACAAATAGTATGCACAGATATACCTTCCGCAACTTCGCATCTGTATATCCCTACATAACAAATACTTAGTAAATAAAATACATCTTCAACACATACATATAGTTTGCATACATGTAGCTTCTACACCTCTAGACATGTATATGCTTGCACAACAAACACTTAGCAAATAAAATACATAAAATACAATAATAGAATACTGTTATGCATATGCATATGCTTGACAAAATGCTTTTTAGATATATATGCATATTAAAAAAAAGTTAATTGTACATCTTCAACATAGACATATAGTGTGCACAGATATAGCTTGTGCATGTTCACATATGTATCTCTCTGCAGAGTGAACATTTAGTAAGTAAAATACATTTTCAACACATACATATAGTCCGCACACATACAGATTTTGCACCTCTGCACATGTATACCTCCACACAATGAACACAATAGTGTAATAGTTATCAATGCTATCAATAATAGAATATTGTTATGCATATGCATATGCTTAAAAAAATGTTTTTTTACATGTATACATATATTAAAAATAAATGTTAATTATTAATGTAATAAAAGTTAATTATACATCTTTAGCACAAACATATAGTCCGCACAAATTTAGCTTCTGCAAATACACACAGGTATATGCCCGCATAACAAACATTTAGTAAATAAAATACAACTTTAGCATAGATATATAGTCCCTACACATATGGCTTTTGCACCTCTACACATGTATATTGCCACACAACTAACACTCGATAAATAAAATACATAAAAAACCATGTAGTTATTTTTGTAAGTGATTGAAATGGGTGTAAAGGATATAAATTATGGCCAAAATTTATAACATAGTATTTGATAATGATGTCTGTAAGTTGGTGTAAAAATGTTTTTTATAGTTTTTTAATATAGTCCTATACAAATAATTAAAATATTAATAATTATTTATTAATTTAATAAATGTTAATTATACATGTTCAACACAAACATATAGTCCACACACATATAGCTTCTGCACCTCTATATAGGTACAATAACATTATTGCTGATGCAAGAGGATAATGATAAGAACAAATAAAAAACAAGTGAAAACATTTAGTATTGTTGAGGCAAAAACATTTAGCATAAGAGTTTGTTAAAAATAATTTCTATGTATTGACACAAGAGAGACCTATGAATGAAGAGAAGCATCATATTTATGAATGGCTACATCTAATGAAAATTGATTGACAAAGTCATCACATTGTCAACACACATAACATAAATAAATATACTTTGTAATTTGAATTTGACAAGGCAATGAAATCAACAAAACGAAACACACCATGCTAGCATATGCAGAACGCAAATAATTGAAATGATAAAATAACTAAATCTTCGGTTTGACTATCTATTGTGGGCAAGTAAATGTGTGCAAATATAAAGGAGAGCCATGAAATTGTTGGAGCTTTGCACATGAAAATTAGTGAAAAAGTGTAATATTCAATGACAAGATTAGCATATGCGAAAAATAGTGTAAAGTGTTTGGACTAAAAACATTTAGGATAAAAGTTTGTAGAAATATGCAAGATGGAAAATTGTTGAATTTAAAGTAAAGCTTACTAAATTTTTAATGTCAAGTAAAACTTAGTAATTAAATAGTAAATGTTCAATGATGATCAAACATTAGTAACTAAGTAAGTGAAGGGTTGAATCAGGGGTTAGCATATGCAAGAAGCAATATAAGTAAGTGAAGTGTTCAGTGGCAACGTTAGCATATGCGAGAACCAATGTAAAGTGTTTGGAAGTTAGGATAAGGAGTGACAATTACAAAAGTTGGAATAATTATAAAATATAAGTTCCCGAGTTTACTTTGGGAAATAATTAATTGACTTGATATTTTATATTTGCCATTGATTTCTAGTTTAGTTGTTGAGTATACATTTGAAGAATAATATAAATATTGTGGCACCTTTATTACAAGATGCTATAGTTGTTTGATGGGAACAAGAGGATCGAAAAGAAATAATAGCATAATCAAATCTCTGATTTAACTCTTTCTATTGTGCAGAAGTAAATGTGTGCGAATATAAAGGAGACTGATGGAATTGTGGATGCTCCACACATAAAACTCAGTGAAAAGTGTGCGGAGGGTAGCATGTGCGAGAGACAAAGGATCCAAAATTCTCCTCATAGAATATCAAATTTGGCATTGGACTATATAAAAACAAAAAACGAAAACAAAAACATGGAGCATGAAACTTAGCAAAAAACAATGTGTGGAGGCCAGGATGTGTCGGAAGCAACGTAAACTGTGTCGATGCCAACAACCACTCAAAGATATGTAAAGTGTGTGGAGGATACGATGTGCGGGTGCACGACAAGAAAAGGGCTTGCAATTTTCCACACAAGACATGACATTTAGCATATAAACATGTAAAACCATCTACCATAAAACTTTGTAAAGAGATCACAGAGATGAAGATGCCGAGAAGCAATGCAGAGTGCACTGAGCCCAGGATGTGCTAGAAGAAATGTGAGGTGCACGGAAGTCAGGATGTGTACGAGACAATGCAAACTATGCACAACTTAGTGTATGTGGAAATTAGATGCAATCGACTTACCTTTACAATACATGTTGCTTGTGCAGATCATTGAATTTGCGAGCAACACATCAAGAAATTGTCACTAGTAGGACTTTTTTTTTTTTTTTTCCAAAGTTTAGAAAAGACAATGTTCATATGACGGAAGACACGAAACATATTCCAAAAGCAACATTATTGTCAAACTTCTAGCTTAATAGGAAAAGTGGTATTTCAACCAAAGGCGAGAAAATACATTGTACAAAAAACTGAGCAGATCAAATACAATGCAAAAGCAAGCGACTTGCCGATGTTCTAGCTTAATAGGAAAACTAGTTTTGTAAATAACACAAATGGAAAACAAAACTATGCAGGAAAGTGTTGGTGCAATAGACAATGTTCAATGGAGCAGGGAAAATAATTTTGTAATTTTTATGTGATTTAAATGGGGTAGCATAAATTGTCACCATAGACAACCGAAACGAAACCTGACAATGTATTGGTTTCTTAACTAAACATTCAAAAATAAAACAATCTATGAGAAAGGACAAGGCTGTATTCTATTCAGTGTTCACAATATATTATAAAATTTACAAATGATGGCATAAGGGTCAAAATAGCATTTTGCATAATGAAAGTAAATATCCACATATGCAGATAACTCAACGTGATATTTCATTGAAAAATGATACACATTGAAGACAAAATTGACTATTCAGATTAAAACTCAAAGGGTTGAAAACCAGTCCCCATATATACGAAAACAATTCTTTGGCAAGCACACAAAAATATGCAGTTGTCTTTTACATAATACTTGTGAAAATTTTCTAAAAATCAAAATAACATTTCCCAGAATACAAGTAAAGTAGCACATATGCACATAACTTAACATGATGTTTCAATGAAAAATCATAAAGAGTGAAAGCAGAGTTGAAAAATCAGTTTTAAACTTGAAGCCTGGAAAATCATTAGCCATCTATGTTAAAGAGTTGTTTGACAAGTTAAAAAAATATACAATTTTCTTTTAAATAATGTCTGTAAAACGTAAATATGTTTGTCTAAATGGACTGGGATTGGGGCTCCCATGGACCAGTAAATAGAAGAAAGACATGTAAGAAAGAGAGAAAGATAGTTAGAAAGCAGTGTTAAGTCTGCAGAGGACATAAAACAAAAAATTGTGACCAATTACCAAGTCAACAAAAGAAAAAGGATAACAATAGTAGATGCAAACAATAAACTATCTACCAAGAAGCAAGTATTATGTTAGTCTGGTTGTCCTTTGTTGCTGTGTATCTGCATTCATAAAACAATTTTCTTTGGGATTTCATTCAAGAAACTGTTTGTGGTAGCTATTCTAGGTTAATAATCTGTTGCAAGGTGTTCTTGACCCAATTATAAATATCGTTTAGATTGGTGGGATGGTGATATCTTTCTTAACTTGAAGCTCGAAAATCTCGTCCTCCATTTCTTTGTGTTCCAGTTGCAGTTGTTCGACGACTGACAAGTACTCTTCATTGCCATTGACAAATATAACAAGCCATTGTTTCAATTATTTTTCAGGAAACTCCACGAGGTTGTCAAAGTCACTAACTAATGAAGTCTTCATTGCCACCAAGTCACTATTAATCTCCTTTGAACTGATCATTGTTGAATTTCTAAAAAGTTGCGGACCCTGCATTTCTTTAACGACGTCAAATGCTTTTAAAATAACATCGATTTTTTTCAAGCAACAATTGCATCTTGCAACATTTTTATTCATTGTTCCCAACCTACCTTTATTTTCCTTATTCTATTGCTATTGGGAAATCCCTATTGATTTCTTCGAAGGTCATTGATACAAGTCACCCATGCAACGAAAGTATTTAACTTGTTTTTGTAGTATGCTTCATCATGTTGTAAGTCTCTTTGCAAATCTCCAGTAAAACTTAAAGTCCTCTGTAACGCCCCCATTCTGGGCCGGGCAGGTGCTACTTCGCGGAATAACAATCTCATACTTAATTCTATATATAAAACATGCATTTAAGCAAATGAAACACATTTAAACTCAGAGTAACCATAAGAAGTAATACTATTATAAATAATCAATGGCTTTAACATTACTTCGTATGCACAGTAGAATACATGATAAATATAAATACACAAACATGCATAAACGTAATTAAAACATCATCTAGTACTTATCTTTGAAACAGTGGTAATTCCACCAACCAGGTGCAGGCCTTCCACGAACCTCCCAGCCTTAGACCACACTGCTCATCAAGCTCAGCAGTGGGTCACCCCCGAGCTGGGACTAAGCTCCACCCCCAAGGCAAGGAATCCTAGGCTAGGCTGAGGTTACAGGGTAAACACACAGTCATAAGGAAGGAATTCTCTTCCAGGAACCACTCATACTCACTACTCACAGACTCTCCTTCCCCGCATGCCTGCTCCACCCCAGGAGTATACACCTTCTCTGTCACCTAGACAATCCTTCGGTTGCTAACCTCCCTTGCCTTGGGTTTCAGCAACAGACCAGATTGGAAGTCTCCGAGCTCTGTGGCAGCTACATGGTTCCTTCCAGGAGTTCTCTCCTTCCTCTACGCACTCTCTCACCTGGAGAGAGTTGCTCACAGGCCCAACAACCTGTTCTTCCAACTTCACCACCTCTCTCACCTGGAGAGAGTGTTGTGCTAACTAGCCAACAAGCCACACATGATCAAACACTACAATTCCACCACAATCAATGGGAATCCAGACACAAACACCCCAGGACAGCTACAGACAGGTGCAACAACATAACCAGGTTTAGCAGGGACGAGACACTTCCGTTTTCTCAATCTGGCAACACAGGATAGATTCATATTTTGGATTCTCAGGGATGCGTGATGAGTTGTCCATGCAGGGGTCGATTCAGACTCCACGGTTTAGAACAAAGAAGGGGTGTATTGGCTTTCTAGAACAAACACAGACTTTTTCCCGAAATCAACACAGGCTTCTGGTTCAGGGGATGTACGGTTTAGAAGATGCATGAGGTCTCTTGCCAAGGTCGGACCGGTTCACGCTTAGACGGTCAGGTAGAATGGAGGCGCCCCCCCCGCACGGCTCATCTCAACCGTTTTATTTGCATGGGCTTGGGTTGACACTTGTCACCCGTGAAGCTGCATGCTTCCATCAGCGTGCGTTCCTCCCACCATTTGGAAGTCAAATGTCATTCCAAAATAACTTAGGATAAAAACATATTATTCACATGTCTTTTGGAATAATATTAAAATATTATTCTCCAAGGACTTAAGCCCCTAGGCTCAACACTTAGCCTCTCTTCCCACCTTCCAGCCCCTAATCCCTTTCCCATTCTATGGAATCTTAGTCCCCCATCACTCATTCATTATGGTCGGTCTACACATGGCGATGTTTATATTTTATTAATAATGTGCATAGATACATGTACAAAATCAGGCTCTTGGCCTTAAACACTTAGGCTCTCCGGCGTAATAACACATAAGCCCACCAGCTTATATAAACTTGGCTCACCAACCTATAAAACATTTTTACAACTCGTTTCGTAAACAAGTTTTACAACAGGGCTCGGCCTTGGGGACATTACAATCCCCCTCCCCTTATTTCTACACTGTCCTCAGTGCAACTTTACACATCTTCTGTAAGCTTTTCAAAATTTTCAAAAAGATGCGGGTACTCTGCCCGCATAACATCTTCATGCTCCCATGTTGCGTCCTCAAGACCGTACCAGGTCCACTGGGCCTTTACAAGCTTTATAGCTCGATTCTGGAGCTATTTTATTTTCCTATCCAATATGTGCATAGGATGCACTTGCAGGACACCTTCTGGTTCCACCTGAATCACATTCCAGTTGATAACATGATTAACATCAGGTATATATTTATTAAGCACTGAAACATGAAACACATTATGTTTGCAACTAGCCCAGTCCTTTCCAGGATTTCAAATGGCCCACAAAATCTTGCTGCCAGCTTGGCGCAACTTCCCAGCTTCAGGGAACTCCTGTTAGTTTTCACTTTCAGGAAAACATGATCACCCACTTTGAATTCTCGGTGGGTTCTCTTCTTATCAGCATAACTTTTCTGTCTGTCCTGGACAGTTTTCAAATTCTGTTTAATTTTTATCATTTGGTCCTCCATCTCCTTGAGCAACTCTGGCCCAACTACTGCTCTGTCAGTTGGATTATCCCAGCTCAATGGAGTGTTGCACTTTCTTCCTTAAAGTGCTTCAAATGGGCTTAACTTCAATGATGCATGATACCCATTATTGTAGGCGAATTCTACCAAATGCAGGTAGTCTTCCCATCTTGATGGTTTTTCCATCACGTACATTCTCAACATGTCCTCTATTACTCTGTTCACCCTCTCTGTCTGTCCATCAGACTCGAGATGATACACTATACTAAAATTCAGATTTGTTCTGAATCCTTTCCAGAAATTCGAGGTGAATTTCGGGTCCCTATTAGACACAATCGTTTTAGGAATTCCGTGCAAGCGTGCCACTTCTTTTAAGAAGATATCAACAACATCTGTTGCCTTGTGAGTGATTTTCAGTGGAATAAAATGGGCAGCTTTTGTAATCTTGTCCACCACAACCATGATCGAATCATGCTGCTTGCTTGTTCTGGACAATCTTGTAATAAAATCCATGGTCACCACTTCCCACTTCCATTCCGGAATGGGTAAAGGCTGTAGCAACCCTGCTGGGTGCCTATGCTCAACCTTAACTTTCTGGCATTCCATACATCTGGTGATGTATTCAACGATCTCCCTCTTCAGACTCGGCCCAAAGTAATGGCTTTTGATTGCTGCCACAGTCTTCTGATATCCAGGGTGTCCAACATACGTCACATTATGCATTTCTTTTAGAATCGCAAGTTTCAATTCCTGGACATTGGGTATATACACTCTGTTTTTATACATAAGTATTCCATTAGCTCCCAAGATGTAATTTCCCTCTTTCTATGGTCTCTCACGCTGCTATAGCTTTGCTACTAAGTCTCTGTACTGCAAATCAACATTTGCAACTTCCAAAATTTTACCCTTGATATCAGTCCTATACATGCTAATGGTTGTAGCATGCAATTCATGCACTTTTCTGCTGAGTGCATCAACCACCTTGTTTTTCTTCCCCTTGATATGCTTGATATCAAATTCGTATTCACACAGAAACTCCAACCACCTACTTTGTCTAGCGTTTAAAGTCGACTGACCAAACAAATATTTTAGACTGTTGTGGTTTGTTCTCAATTCAAATCTCTTTCCCATGAGGTAATGTCTCTATTTCCTCAGAGCATGGATGATTGTTGCCAGATCCAAATCGTGAGTGGCATAATTATTTTCATGCTCTTTCAACTTCCTGGACTCATAACAGATTACAAATCCATCTTGGCTGAGAACTCCTCCCAACCCTTCCTTACACGCATCTATGCACACCACGAAATCCATATTTGGATATGCAATCCTCAAGATTGGAGCGCTGGTTAACAACTGCTTCAATCGCTGGAAACCTTTCTCACACTTATAAGTCCAGTGAAACTTTTTCTCCTTCCTTTGCAAAGAAGTGATAGGGTGAGCTATCTTTGAGAACCCTATTATAAACCTTCTATAGTATCCCGCCAGACCCATAAAGGATCTGACTTCCACCACATTCCTTGGCGCTGACCATTCTCGGATGGCCTCAACCTTCTCAGGATCCACAACGATCCCTTCTTCTGAAATAATGTGCCCGAAGTAATGGATCTGCCTTTGGTAAAATGAGCATTTGCTCAATTTGGCATACAGTTGGTGTCCTCTCAACACTCGCAACACTAGTCTCAAGTATTGTTCATGCTCTTCCTCTGACTTGGAATACACCCAGATGTCATCCAGGAAGACTATGACAAACTTGTCTAAATAGTCCTTGAATACACCATTCATCAAGCACATAAAAACAGTAGGTGCGTTTGACAGTCCAAACGGCACCACTGTGAACTCGTAATGACCGTACCTTATTCTAAAGGCAGTCTTGTTGATGTCCTCATCCTTTATTCTTACCTGGTGATATCCTGATCTGAGATCTATCTTTGAAAATATTTTCGCACCCTTCAACTGATTGAAAAGATCATCGATCCTTGGCAGAGGATACTTGTTCTTGACATTTACCTTGTTCAACTGCCGGAAATCAATGCACAACCTCAACGTCCCATCCTTCTTCTTCACGAACAGGACCCGGGCACCCCAAGGTGACACGCTGGGGTGAATGTATCCCTTCTTTAGAAGCTCTTCAAGCTGCAATTGCAACTCTTTCAGCTTTGGCGTACTCATTCTATATGGAGCTTTCGACACTAGAGCTGCTCCAGGCATCAAATTTATAGAAAAATCGATGTCTCTCTTCGGAGGTAGTCCAAGTATCTCCTGAAATACATCTTTGAACTCTGTGAGTGCCTCATGGTCTTCAATCCTTGAGACTTTATCTTTGGATGCTTCCTCCACACGGGCTGCAAATAATTGACAGCCTTTTCTGTAGCACTTCTTCAGCTGCATGGCTGAGATTTCTCTAACAGCCACAGCTCTAGGAATCCCTTGGACTGCTTTCCGATTCCCCTCCTCATCCAGGCATGTAAACTTCTTGTTACGACAGTCTAGGAGGGCATGATGCTGGTCCAACCAGTCCATTCCAATTAAACAGTCATAAGATCCTAAAGGCAGAATATTCAATTCAGCCTTCGTGCTCAGTCCTTTCATGTCCACAGAACAGGACTTCACCAACTCAGTGACTTTCCTCTTGGTTCCTATAGCCAACTGCACTAACCAAGACTTTTCATGTTTTCTTCTTGATAAATGCAAACTTTCCACCACCCTAGGATCTACATAACTATGGCTAGCCCCTGAATCGATTAAAATACTAAATGGTCGGTTGTTAATCATACCTTCCACTTCAATCATGTGCGATTGAAATTTTGCTTGCTTGTTGTCCATGGCTGCATAGATCCTTGGCATTTTGCTGCCCATATCCTCCATTGTTTCAGCTTGCTGAACATTGTGGACGGTTCTCACTTTATCTTTTCTGTGGGGGCAGTCTCGGTACCTATGGTTTCCTTTACAACCCCAACACTCCATAGGTGGCGGTCTGGGCATTTGTTCATCCACTTCAGCCTTCCTGGGCTCCCTAAAGGATGGTTGTCCCTGAGGACTGTTTTTGAAAAAGGGAGGCTTGTTTCCCTTCAACCTCTGCTCTTTCTTGAACTTCTTCTGATCATCCCAAGCCTTCAGAAAAGTAGGCCTTTCTCTTTGTTGTTCATACAAGCATTTTGTCCTTTTTATTGTTTCTTCCTTAGTCTTGGGATCATCATACTGGATCTTGTCACTAATGGAAGGTGGCAGTCCACTCAGATATCTCTGAATCTTGACAGCCTCATCTTTGATGAATGGAACATACTTCAGTAGTTCCAAAAACCTTCGTTCGTATTCATCAATGGTCATGCTGCCTATCTTGAGTTCGAAGAACTCCTTCATCTTTCTGTCATAGTATCTTTTAGTCAGGTATTTCTTCTCGAAATACCCCTTGAACTCCTTCCAAGTGACATCTTTCTCTCTGATGTGCTACACCTGCACAAACTGATCCCACCACATAGATGCTTTTCCTTTCAATTGATACATCACAATTCTTCCTTCTGCATGAGCGGAATAATTCTGCAGTTGGAAATATTTCCTCATGCCAAGCAACCAGGTTTCAACATCTTCCTCCTTCTTATGTTCTCCATTGAACGTTGGAGGCTTGATCTTGTTCATTTGTCCCTTCAATTCATCCACTCCAGATCTTCGGTGTTTTCTGGTAGGAGATGGGCTTGAACTACTGTGTGCTTTCTTATCGGAATGCTTTGCGGAGCGACGATGATGTTTGCTACCACTCCTCGATCTTCTTTTTCTCTCAGGGGTCCTGACACTTCTTGATCTTCTTTTCCTCTCAGGGGTCTTGCAACTCTCTGTCTTGTTTGAGTCACTCCCCTTCTCCAATTTCCTTTCTATTCTTTCCAGGCTCTTCAACATTTTTAAGTTGAATTCACCCTGTTGATCCCTGATCCTCATGAGCTTTCGACTATCACCTCGGCGAGCTTGGGCATCTTTTTGCAATCTCTCAATGAGTTTCATTATATTCCCTTCCTTATCCAATTCTCTTCCGTGCCCATTGGAGTTTGATCCTTCGACTCCCAGGTTGACATTCCTTCCCACCCTTTCGTCCTCTGTTTCGGAGGCAATCTGTACCTCTTCCAATTCCATACTCGGCATCGGTTTTTGGCTGTCCTGACACTTGTTGAACTCTGCACACATAACATGCAGTCAACCAAAGTTTGTCAGGCCTTAAACCCTTAACAAAATCACAATATTCATAAACCAATGTGAGTGAGAAAACGTTTTGACTTCACAAAGTTTTCTGAGCTCTGACGGCTCTGCAAATTTTGGGACTTCGGGACTTCAGGTTTCGAGGTTTTGGTCCATGAGGCTCTCACACTTGCTTTCGGGACTTCTGGCTTCGGGGTCTTGGTCCACGAGACTCTCAACCCCTTGTCACTCCAACTCTCGAATTTCGAAATTCCGATTTACTTTACTCTCCGGGCCCACAGTATAGCTGTCGCCCTTAATCATGGTGGCCCGTGGTACGTTCAGGAGGGTCCACGTCACCTTTGGCGACGTCATCGGGTCCCACCATTCTTGCTTGTCTTCTCGACTCACTGGCATGTGGTGCACACCCATGTGTCCACGTCCATTCCAAGGCAATCCAACGGTTAGACTTCTCCCTAATCTACGACGCAGATCTTTTCGGCATTTCGGGGTTTCGACATTGGGAGTTTGTGCATCCCCACCTCTCAAAATTCCATTTGCCGAAATTCCGAAATTACGGTCTATTCTTCCACTTGATCCGACGGTCACTTATGATCTACGGTGTAGATCATTTCGGAATTTCGCGTATCGTGATTTCCGCGTTCCTGTGCAACTCCAAAGGGTTTTTAAAACCTGCGCATGTTTTCCAAGTCCGACGGTCACGAGGGTTCGCCTTCCCTCCCGAATAGATCCTAAGGCTCCAACACTTCTGGTGTGGAGTCCTCTCTCCCTGTGGCCAGATGCCACCCCGGGTGCGGTTTCATAACATTGCTACACCTCCTGAGCTTGGTAACACGGTCAAGTAACTCCTTGACACTCAGGAGCATTCAAAGGTCTAAAATTGGTCCTCCAGACACAATTTCTCCTCAAACCCTCAGTCCAAAGACCACTCAACTAGCCCATCTAGGCTCAACGTCGAAACCTTGGCTCTGATACCAAACTGTAACGCCCCCATTCTAAGCCGGGCAGGCGCTACTTCGTGGAATAACAATCTCATACTTAATTCTATATATATAACATGCATTTAAGCAAATGAAACACATTTAAACTCAGAGTAACCATAAGAATTACTACTATTATAAATAATCAATGGCTTTAACATTACTTCGTATGCACAACAGAATACATGATAAATATCAATACAAAAACATGCGGAAACGTAATTAAAACATCATTTGGTACTTATCTTTGAAACGGTGGTAATTCCACCAACCAGGTGCAGGCCTTCCATGAACCTCCCAGCCTTAGACCACACTGCTCATCAAGCTCAGCAGTGGGTCACCCCCGAGCTGGGACTAAGCTCCACCCCCAAGGAAAGTAATCCTAGGCTAGGCTGAGGTTATAGGGTAAACACACAGTCACAAGGAAGGAATTCTCTTCCAGGAACCACTCATACTCACTGCTCACAAACTCTCCTTCCCCACATGCCTACTCCACCCCAGGAGTATACACCTTCTTTGTCACCTAGACAGTCCTTCAGCTGCTAACCTCCCTTGCCTTGGGTTTCAACAACAGACTGGACCAGAAGTCTCCGAGCTTTGTGGTAGCTATAGGGTTCCTTCCAAGAGTTCTCTCCTTCCTCAGCGCACTCTCTCACCTGGAGAGAGTCGCTCACAGGCCCAACAACTTGTTCTTCCAACTTCACCACCTCTCTCACCTAGAGAGATTGTTGTGCTAACTGGCCAACAAGCCACACAGGATCAAACACTACACATCCACCACAATCAATGGGAATCCAGACACGAACACCCTGGACAGCTACAGACAGGTGCAACAACATAACCAAGCTTAGCAGGGACGGGACACTTCTGTTTTCTCAATCTGGGAACACGGGATAGATTCACACTCTGGATTCTCAGGGATGCATGACGAGTTGTCCATGCAGGGGTTGATTCATACTCCACGGTTTAGAATAGAGAAGGGGTGTATCGGCTTTCCAGAACAAACACAGACTTTTTCCCGAAATCAACACACGCTTTTGGTTCAGGGGATGTACAGTTCAGAAGATGCACGAGGTCTCTTGCCAAGGTCGGACCGGTT
>ML784756.1:577361-609116 GCA_009831015.1 Picea engelmannii | reverse complement strand
TCAACCGTTTTATTTGCATGGGCTTGGGTTGACACTTGTCACCCGTGAAGTTGCATGCTTCCATCAACATGCGTTCCTCCCACCATTTGGAGGTCAAATGTCATTCCAAAAGAACTTAGGATAAAAACATATTATTCACATGTCTTTTGGAATAATATTAAAATATTATTCCCCAAGGACTTAAGCCCCTAGGCTTAGCCCCCCTAGACTCAACACTTATCCTCTCTTCCCACCTTCCAGCCCCTAATCCCTTGCCCACTCTGTGGAAGCTTAGTCCCCCATTACTCATTCATCGTGGTCGGTCTGCACGCGACGGTGTTTATATTTTATTAATAATGTGCATAGATACATGTACAAAATCAGGCTCTTTGCTTTCAACACTTAGGCTCTCCGGACTAATAACACATAAGCCCACCAACTTATATAAACTTGGCTCACCAGCCTATAAAACATTTTTACAACTCATTTCGTAAACAAGTTTTACAACAGGTCTCGGCCTTAGGGACATTACATCCCCTATGAAATATCACATAGATTGGTGTTGACTTCCCACACCTGTATGACTATATCAATTCTTTTGTTAATGTTATCAACAACATAGAGTCCGACTCCATTCAACAATTGCAAGGCTTTCATGATTGGCCTTGAGATTGCTAGAATACTTGGAGTCTGTTATGCTGAAAGTATGGCTAGTGGTTGTTCAAACAATGGTATGGGATTGAGTGCCTCCTCAATTTCACTTATTATTTTCTTCATTTTAATGGTTTGCAACTCTTGTCCTAAAATTGAATTTGCAATAGTTCAGATGGTGCAACTCCTAATACATCGACCACTAACCTTAATTTCTAAACCACCTTTTTGTGCTTGACACCTACCCTCTCTATCTGTAGCTTAATTTCACGCCTCTTATATTGAGTATTGTGTAGTGTTAAGGACTGGTTGTCAAAGAACATGGGTTCCTCTGTTGCAAGGTCTTGTGTAATTTCTTGGCTTTCAACAATTCTGCAGGTTACCCAGTCGAGTAGCTTTGTGCTCTCGATTTCCATATCTTCAAGATTTGTTGGAATTCCTGTATCTTACGAATTGTCTCTATTTGGGGTTTGTTTCGTTTTTTTATGTGACACTATATGTGTCTATTCAAGATTTGCATAAGGTGGTTTCTCACCACTGTCATCTCCAGTAGACACGTCATTACTATTTTCTCCATTTATCTTGTGTTGTTCTGTTCTTTGTTGAGGTGAGGAGCCTTACGTGGCTAGAGATTGGAGGAAGATTGAAAATTAGTACTGGTTTTCCCCTTTTCCCTTGGTTTACCTTGGATTTTGGTATTTGAACTTATTTCTGTCAACAAGCCATCATTGCATGTATTCTTACCCTTCTTTGATGGATTCTCAACAGTTTCTTCATCAAATCTTGTAAAAAGGTTGTTGTACCTTATCGATGCTACATGTTGGGAGAATGGGCCCTCGGGATCAAAATCCCCTAGGACTCTGCTTATTTTAGATTAAATAGAATAACTGTCTCTAACACTTGCTTCAGATGCGCTAGGTTTCTGACCATTGTGTCGCCAACTCGAAGAGACAATGTAATGAATTGATTTTTTATCTTTATATCAAATAGAATACACCAAGGTTTATACTGGTGAAAAACTTCCACAACAAAATATATATCGCAGATAAATATAGGGAGTAGAAGCGGGTTTTCTAGACAACCATACAAGCAGATGTAAGTATGTCTTTTCTCTTGAATGCAAATGCCCATTCCCTTAAGCAAATCTTCAGCTTCCTGAGTTATTCTCTCAGCTCTACTCCAACCAAGACGTGTCTGAACTCTCTAACAAACTTATGTTGAACAATGCAAAAATTGAATGGTGCTTTATGTTTTCATAGTATCGGGTGGAAAAACTAAACTGATTCGTTGTGTATATTAAAAGTTGCCTTGACAACGAGACTCTCAAAGAAATTGCAAAAGACAATTGCGAATACCAAATATGCGTCCATGAAAAATCTATGAGTGCTAAAGTAGTTACTTAATTGAAAACAAAGTTCATTTTATATGACCTTTGCCCAATCAAGCATGGAATCCTTGCTAAAGAAAAAGTACAATGCATATAGATATGACCTGGGTATGTGTGAAGTCGACTCACGACCAATGACACAAGCTAACAACCATGAAAAGTCTTGGTATGGTTCTTGTATCAAGGTTATATTGATTGTTGAAAGGTTGGTACACATATTTGTAGAAGATAGCAACAAGTCTCTCAACACATTGGAGCCGCCTTCCTGAGAAGCCAAGAAAACATCTGCATCCGCAAGCTGAAGAGTTTTATTTGCAGATGAAAGATGAAGCATTTTATTGAACATTCTTGGAGTAAGCACCATTGGATTCTTCGTTTTCATTGTTACTTTAATCATTCTTGTCCTTGAGTTGAACGTTTGAACACACTAGGTTACAAGTTCTTTGAAGTCAAAGACTTCATGAATACAACCATCATTGACTAGGCCTATGGTCCAAAGTTTGTTGTTTTTCTTTTCTTTTGGTGACTTGTTCAAGAAATAGTGGTTCAAGGTAGACAAGTGGGAATTCTTGTCTTTCTTGGCTAGTGAATTGACAGTATCATTGCAAAATGGCTCTTTCCTTCCTCTATTTTTCATAGTGATTCTTTTTTAATGAACCTTGGTATAGGTGAACCTTGTGAATATTATATTAGTGAGGTCCAATTGATTTAAAGTGGACTGCATGGCGCGTATTCAATAGAAAAGCATTTCAGCACATATGAACTATGTTTGAAACATGGGTAATCATTAATAGGAACCATTATCTAGGTCACATAAATGTTAGAGAAATTTCTATTTTTGACACACTAGTTCAGTGGGAGTTAACTGACTAGTTCTATTTTAGACTTTCTAATTTTATACCATCACTATTATGCATGCATTCCCAATTATAGGATGGCATTGCCTATATGAGTGAAGATCACTCACTCATTGATTAGATCATAATATACATTGATTCCCATTCATCATCGTGTATCTCTCTTCCTTTTCTTGATAAGCTTTGTTTGTGTATGCTTTAGCTAGGTCTCCTGTGCAAGTTTCCATGAAACACTGACATGGTATCAGAGCTGAGCTGCTTGGAGCAACCCAGACAAGCTAGAGAAGAGCAAAAGAGGATTGAGTAAACCTAGTTTCCACCATCATCGCAACCTATCCCTATCGAAGAGTGCGATGGTTGGAATCGTCGCGGCCTATTCCTATCGAAGGGTGCGACGATCTAACTTAGACTTAAGAGAAAACAATTTCTCAGGGATTGTCGCAGCCTATACACAGTTTAGGGTGCAACGTCGTCACACTGTACTCTTCACCCAAGGTGCCACGATTCAGTTTTTCACAATCGTCACACTTTAATCCTTCTCTAGGGTGCGACGATTCAACATCGTCGCACTGTATCCTTCTTTAGGGTGCGACGATTCATCTACCCTCCAGAAAATTGGTTTTCTGCTGTAAAATAGCCATATCTCGAAATCCACAATCTATGTCAGGCTGGAATTTTGACCAGAGATGTATAACATAGGGATGCTTATGCTCACCAAAAATCTCCAAAACCCACATCATATTTTAGGATATATACATATCTATAGCTGCCATAGAACCGTCTGTCATATCTCAAAATCTGCGATTTGGGTTTTCAAGATCTTTTCAGAATCAATAGCAGGGATGGAGATGATGAAACTTATTCAATCAAGTTTGGTGATAATACTCACATGGTACAACTATTTTGAATGGAAGCCAAAGGCCACATTCCAACTCAAAAGAAAAGGACTTTATAATTTGAGGATGGTGACAAAAACATAACCTACATCAGTGCTTGAGAAGACTAGATGGGTGAACCGTAAGGAAGAGGCCACAAGATTACTTCTTGAGTTAATCTCCACTGATCTATGGTTTCATGTTGCCGCATGCAAGACTCCAAATGAGATCTGGACGACCTTGGAAGGACACTTTGGAAAGCAGGATGAGATGCGAAGTCATATGCTTGAGGTAGAGTTGAATACCTTAGACCCTAAACGTTTTGATAATATATAGGATTTCCTTACTAAATTTAAATCTTTGATTTTGAGCTTGGGTGAATGTGGTATTGACAAGTCTACACAAGAGAAACAACTTATTCTAACAATCTTGGCCAATCTAGGACCAAAATATGTTGTATATGTCTCCAATTTCCATTCTGGTAGATGTCTTTTGGGAACAAATTGGAAAATGCCTATGATGGCTCAGTTCATTGAGTCTCTCACACAAGAGAAGACAAAACTCATATAGATGGGCCTCGTGAAATATCCCAAAGCACATGCGCTCACCATGCATGATGGAAAAGGGTCATCCAATCAGAAATCAAAGCAAAAACGAAAGGAGCTATTACATCCAGAGTCAAAGAAGGAGGGATATTCCAAACCCTTCAAGGATTCTTCAGGTTCCAAAGATTCTTCAAATTCCAAAGGAAAGAAGAAGAAGGGAAAGCAGTGCACATATTGCAATAAACTGAATCATGAAGAATCCACATGCATGAAGAAGCATATCGATCTTATGACATAGGTACTTCAGAAGAATAACTTTGGAGACTTCATTCCTGAAGGAGCCAAGAAGAAGAAGAAGGAAGAAGACCATACGCTTAAGAAAGGTAATCATCATACTCTGGTTGCAATTAATTCCTCATCTGATTCATGGATTATAGATTCTGGTGCATCACATCATATGGCAGCTAAAGATGAAGTTTTTACTTCTTTGAGTTCATGCTCTGGACCTCCTATTCTCATGGTGGATGATACTCCAATAAAAGTTGCAGGAGAGGGAAGAGTGGAACTCTCTAATGGAAGTTTTGAGAATGTCTTACATGTTCCAAATATTTCTATAAATCTACTCTTAGTTTATTAGATCACTCCAACAAGTAAAAGGGTTGAATTTACATCTGATTCAGTTACTGTACTTGAAATGAATGACAATTCCATTATTGCAGTTGGTGAGGTAGATCACAAATCACGCTTGTATATGTTCACTAAGTTTAATGACTATGACTCATGTTTCCTACTTACACATGCTAATGATAGTAGTAGAGTATGGCATGAGAGATTTGGTCATTTAAACTTTAGGTACATGCAACGACTTTCCAAGCAAGGAATGGTCAAAGGCTTGTCATACATTCAATTTTCTGAAGGGGTTTGTGAAGGATGTATTCTTGGCAAGTATCCAGAAGAGAAATTTGAAAAGGGGAAGGCAAGGAGAGCCTCCTCTTCCTTGGAGCTTGTTCACAGTGATCTCATGGGTCCATTTCCACATCCGTCCATAAGAAAATCAAGGTATGTTCTTACATTTATTGATGATTACTCACGCTATACTTGGGTTTATTTTCTCAGACAAAAGTCTGAAGTTTTTGAGCATCTCAAAGACTTCAAAGCTCTAGTAGAGACACAATTTGGGAAGAAAATCAAAATCCTTCGTACACACAATGGGGGGAGTATATCAACAAAGATGTTTAGAATCTTTGTCGTGAAGCTAGTATCCAGTGGTAGTACATAGTTCCATACACTCCACAACAGAATGGAGTTGTTGAAAGGAAGAACATGTCTCTCAAGGAGATGACCAGTTGCATGTTGCATGCAAGATCACTTCCTTCCAATCTTTTGGCCGAGGCACTAAACTGTGCTTCTGACATACATAACATAGCACCTCACAGATTTGTTGAGGATAAGACATATTTTGAGGCTTGGGCAAGTGACAAAGCAGATGTCACATACTTCCGCATCTTTGGATCTAGAGCATTGGCCCATATTCCTTTTGAAAAGAGGAAAGACTTAGATCCACATAGCACACCTTGCATCTTTGTGGGATATCCAGATGATGTGAAGGGGTACAAATTGATTGATCCCTCTACAGATCGTCGCATCATTGAGCACATTGTTCAGTTTGAGGAGAGTCCTTTGCCTGCACCTCCAATGCAACACACATAGACTCTTGTGCTTCCATCAGTTTCAGACATCAGAGATGATGATTCCACACACTCAGATGCTACATATTCAGATACAAATTCAGAGGATTCTGTACATGCAGATGAGCAGGTAGTACAACCAAATGAGGAGCCAACATCAGAGCTTCAACAAATTCCCAAGTGGGCACAATCCACACTTCAGGCAGCAGGTAACCTTGCAGGGGATCCATTGGATTCGAGGAGGACTCGATCTCATCATGTGGATCCTTCTCATGTACTTTCAGCTTCTGAACCAACAATGCCCATTCATTGCTATATGGTTCAATCTTTTGATCCACATACCTACAATGACGTTGTTGGAAATCCACTATGGGAAGCAGTCATGCAGGAGGAGCATGACTCTCTCCTAGAGAATCAGACTTGGGATCTAGTTCCACTTCCACCAGGGAGGAAACTTGTCAGATGAAAATGGGTCTATAGGACCAAGAGAGAAACATATGGTTAGGTGAGTAGGTAGAAGGCCAGATTAGTTGAAAAAGGATTTCAACATATTCATGGGATAGATTATGATGAGACCTTTGATCCTGTAGAAAAGATGGACTCCATTCACTTGGCTCTAGCCATTGCAGCAACCAAAGGATGGGAATTTCACCAGATGGATGTGAATAATGCTTTTCTTCATGGTGACCTTTCATATGAGATCTACATGGAGCAACTACAGGGGTTCATTCCAAACTCATCTTTAGTATGTAGACTGAAGAAGTCTCTCTATGGCCTCAACAAGGCACCTAGAGCATGGTATGCAAAGATGGATTCTTACTTGATTTCACATGATTTTGTTAGATGAAAATCTGATTCCAATGTTTACATGCTAAGGACTACTAACTCTGTGATGATTTTAGTACTCTATGTTTATGATCTTTTGATCACTGGTAGCTCTGCTTCAACCATTTCTTTGGTCAAAGATATTTTGCATGACATGTTCTCTATGACGGACATGGGTCCACTACACTTCTTTCTTAGTCTTGAGATTAGTCAAGATGCTTCTGGCATCAAAATTTCTCAAGCTAAGTATGTCAGAAATCTTTTGGATAGATTCCACATGATAGACTGTAAGTCTGCACCTACACCCTTCTTATATGGGATCAGACTTGAGGATGGAGGGGATACACCATTAGTGGACAACACTTTGTATCGACAGTTGGTGGGGAGTCTTTTGTATCTCACCCACACCCGTCCATATATCTCATATGCAGTAGGAGCAGTTTTTAGATACATGCAGGAACCCCATGATCTACACTGGAAGGCTTCCAAGAACATCCTCAAATATGTTCATGGCACCATGAGTTATGGGATTCACTATGCAACTGGTTGTGCATTATATCTCATAGGCTTCACAGATTCAGATTGGGCTAGTGATAGCACATATTGCAAGTCCACGTCCAGGTACACTCTCAGTTTCGGGTCAGGCCCAATTTGCTGGTCAAGTAAGAAGCAATCAGCCATTGCTTTATCTTCCGCAGAGGCCGAGTACAAAGGAGTAGTTAACTGTGTCATTCAAACACTTTGGATTCATCACTTCCTTACCGAGCTTGGTATCCAGTTTCATTGTCCGACTATCATATGGTGTGACAATCAAAGTACACTGAAATTTTGTAGAGATAACATCGACAACGAACCAAACACATTGAGGTCCACATGCATTTCATAAGAGATCTAGTACATGACAAGATCATTGATTTGTAGTTCTATCCTTCCTTTGAACAAACTGCCGACATATTCACCAAGACCTTCACTGAACAGAAGTTTCAGACTTTGTAGGATCGTCTTGTAGTGAAGAACCCAATTGCCTTTTCTTCTTTTGATGCATTGTCTTTTGAGGGGGGGTTTTGTTCCCATGCAATTTTTCCTCTTTCCTCATTTTTATTTAATGTTCATTAGTTGCATTGTACATGAGTACCTAATATGGCCTAGTAGCCAGGACTCAATTTTTACTCCATAGCGATGTTTAGGGGGCGTGTTAGAGAAATTTCTATTTTCGACACACTAGTTCAGTGGGAGTTAACTGACTAGTTCTATTTTAGACTTTCTAATTTTATACCATCACTATTATGAATGCATTCCTAATTATATGATGTCATTGCCTATATGAGTGAATATCACTCACTCATTGATTAGATCATAATATACATTGATTCTCATTCTTCATTGTGTATCTCTCTTCCTTTTCTTGATAAGCTTTGTTTGTGTATGCTTTAGCTAGGTCTCCTTTGCAGGTTTCCATGAAACACTGGCAAGAAAAACAAGACATTTACTTTGCATGAGATCTATTACCTACTTGTTGTTATTTCTTGGTAAATCGGAACAAATCACAATGTCACAAATGCTTCGATTATAGTGTAAATTACTTGGCATGTCAAAATTTGTGTTGTGAAGCTATTGCGTTTATAGATGGTGAGAGTTGTGACAGGTATGGCTATGCCGCTTTTACCAAAAGGTCATTTCCACACGTAAGTTAGTTATAGAATACATACAACCATAAATAGAGACCACTAAACAATTCATAGAAAATCGTGACATTTACTTTGCACAAGTGGTGAATAACTTCTGTTTCTTTGCAAATGGTGGAAAATAAAGGTGTCATAAATAACTCAGTTACTGTGAAAACAACATAGCTTGTTAGAATGCCAGTGCATAACGATCAGAAATTTGAAATTGTGGAAGTGGCATCTGTGCCCAGAGCAACCATGAATTGTGGCCATAAGGGTTGAAAATAAAACTAATAAAGTCCTGACTATCCAGGCGATATATAGATGCAAAGAGAGAAGATGTGGAAGATATAGGTGCACGACATCCGTGGATATCGCAGTGGAAAAATACTTCCCGCAATGTGAAAAGTGGTTAAGTAAAAAGGCTTTTCACCAAGAAATTTTCAAAGAATAGTGCATCGACAACATAATTTTATACAAGAAATGCGTTGGGGCTCTTGCATCACAGGAGTCGGTCCATGTCCCACTAGCACAAACGGTTTCTTATTAATCACAAGAGCTTTGCAAATGTTAGATAAAATCTTCAGTACGGTGCATAGCCAATGAATATTGTTTGAAAAAACATAATTCATATAATAAAAGTAGAATATCATTATTGTCTATGCAAATAAGACGATGATAAGAATAAAGTTAAAAACAACTAAGAACATTTATCATAAAATTTTGTAAAAACAAGGGTTGAAAATAAAATTAATAAAGCCTTGATTGTGCGGGCAATATAAATGTGCGGAGGGCGAACATGTGGAATATATAGGTGCATAGCGTCCTGTGGTATCACAATGGAAAAACACTTCGCGTAATGTGAAAATTAGTTAAGTAAAAATGCTTTCTACCAAGTAATTTCAAAGAATAGTGCATGGGCAGTGAAATTTTATACGAGAAATGCATCATGTCACCATTTTATAGTTGCAGAGTAAGTCAACGTGCTAGCTTTAGGAATGTGTGATATTTCTTAAACATATAGTTGGTGCAAATAAAGTTACATATGGTGATACCATAAACATATAGTTGTTGCAAAGGTGGAACTTTGATGCTTGGAATTTAAAAACTAAACCTCAGGTCAAATTTGACAGTTAACGGAGTGACAAGTGCGGGAGGTGTGTTATACGATTCTGGAGGACAAATGGAATCGACCTTCTCCTAGGGTCTTGGCCACGCCTAGAATAATCAAGCATGTCATATTTACTTCACACAAGTAGTAAGTAACTTGGTTTTTTTTTTGTAAATCGAAGCAAATCAAGGTGCCATAAATAACTCGATTATCGTGTGAATTATGTCCGTTGTTAGAATTGCTGGTGAAAAACTATTGAAAATGCCAAATTGCATAAGTAGCAAGTGCAAGAGCATTAACCATGGATTGTTGGTACAAGGGTTGAAAGTAATAGTAGTAAGGTACTTGTTGCACGACGAATATACATGTGCAGACTCTACGCAATGTGAAAAGTGGGTAAGTAAAAAGGCTTTTGACCAATAAACCTGGAGCTATAGTGTATTGACAAAAGAATTTTATACAAATTTGGATAATAAAAAAACAACAAGACCAAAGTGTTAAATTTTTAGACATGTAAATGAATTTAGGAATTGTTGACCCAAAAGTGTGTTACATCTTTCACAAACCTTCCCTTGTATATTTCCCACACTCAGAAAATGTTTCGTTTTGTCACGGGTTCATGAGACATTTTTGTCCTTGTACAAAGATCTGCCTCCTCCAAAATGCACCTGTTGTAATCCACCGTATCCATTTCTCACCCATACTTAGATTATTTTGAGTCTCTCGCAGGTTCACTACATATTCTTATTCAAGTCTAAAGTTCCATCGTTACCAAAACACACAACCATGTTCTGCTTTCCTCATTTTGCACCATACTTAAAACTTTTTCAAATGTTTTTTGTGGGTTCAAGTCACTCAACTGACTTATTTGATTATCACCATGATTCGTCCATCCATCCATTTCATGATACTTAGCCAATTTTTCAACACTTCATCGCAGGTTTGTTGGTCATATCATAATTCTTCAAAACCTTCTTCTCTCCTTCATCCAACTAATCCAAGTCTTATACTTAATTATTTCTTAAAGCTTTTCACCGTGGGTTCGCGGGTCCGTGGGTTTGTGTTGATACTCCTACATACGTCCAATCCTCCATCGCCTGCGGTAATACATGTCTCTCTTGTCACCCTCCCCAAGATATATTAAATGCAAATCTTGCAGAAAATAACAAGTGGTAAAATCTTAAAAGTTCGTTATTAATGGTAACCTTCTTGAGACAATCCTCCATTAATTCAAATTTAATTCATATTAATCTTTCCTTCGAAAGAAAAATATCGAGGTATATTATGGTAAAAGGGTTTTGTCTGTTATTAACGTTCCAAAAGACTGTACACAATCTGCCAACTCCATTTAGCATGACGACCAAAAGAAAGGAAAGCTTTTGCAGAGATACCCTCAATACATTCAAACAAGAAGATAAAAGATTTCACTGGTTTAGAGCATACAAATATTATTCTAAATTTCCACCTCTAGAGAGAAATTCCAATGATATCTGGACATCAGGAATTGCCAAAGCAGGTTGTGTTCCAGTGGCTTTTGACAATAGAGAGATAGTTATGTGGTGTATAGATAAGTTCAATAAGAACCAGAGGATGATTCAGTTACAAGGAGAATTCCCTATTTCTCTGTCACCTTCAACGTTCAAGAAGATGTTCAGGTTATCGGAGCTAATGATGAATTTTAAAGGTGACGAAGCTAAAGATTCCCTAAAGGCTAGAAATTGTGGTTGGGATCTCTTGTAACAATATCTGGAAGACTTGGCAATGATGCCTAAAGATTTATCAGCTATCCAGGTTAGTCTGCTAAAAAACCCCTACTGAGAAATGGCATGTCTCTTTGCTATGGTAGCTGGGCAAGAATCAACTGCTAGCATTCCTCATTTAACACTATATATTCTATATTTTTCTATTCACAAGAAAACAATTTTTGACTAGGCGAAAATAATTTCTAGCGAAATATATTTTCAATTATCAAATTTTAAGAAGAACATGAAGTTACACAAGTCTTCATATTTAATCTTTGCTATCACATATTGCCATGTTTTTAAAGGACTGTATTTAGCTAAACATGTCAATTGCGAAATCGTTCCAGTTCATACATGGTACCCTGCCTTATAGAAGCAAAAGACAATGTATCATTTCTACGAACTCTACAATCCATTTATTTCTTATTTTAAGAAACTCATATTTGGATCTGGTGCATCAAGACTTTTTTTGTTAGTGACAACATTTCTGGATAAAAGAGGAAGTTTCAAAGCAATGGACTATTACAACACTGCAAGATTTATTGTTCTCGAGAAAGGCCTTTTTACCTTTCGTATTATGTACCAGAGAAGATATTTGTGATTGAAGTTTGTAAACAGTATAAATTATGGGCTCACTTTTTCCACGAAAGGAGAAAAATGAAATTTATTCCCTTGCCATGGAAAATCGGTTAAGTAATATTGAAGAATGTTGCAAATATTAATGAATATACAACTCAATTTGATTAGTTTGATTTAAAGGTGGCAGAAGAAATTAAAGGGTTTGACTCAAATCAATTGTTCATGAAACATATGATCTATGTGGGTTATAGTGTCTCATATGCAGACATTTTTCTATTCGGAGAAGAGGAATATGAAGACAAAAACCTTGAGGCATTTCCTATTGAAGATATTAACACTATTGTTAGTACCAATGAACCACATTGACAACATGGAAAAGTTGTAAATGAAAAAAGTACATAGTCTCAAAATTCTTCTCAAAGAAGCGACCCACAAAGACAAAACCCTCAAATTATAGCTCAAGAGAAAAACAAATCTTCAACTGATAATTCTGATGATGGAGGAGATCAACGCTCCTAAGGGATGTTTACATCAACCCCATAAACTTCCAGTTACTAGTAAAAGAAAAAGGAAAACAAATCAGCAGGGAGTAAATGAGGATGTACCTGAAGACGAAGATGCTCTTGAAGACATGGATTTGGATGCAAACATTGAAGATATAGAATTCCCTGATGAGGAACAAAGGATTCAAGAAAGCAGATAATTTGTAACAAAAATCGTCACACAACAACCAATTTTTTTTGAGGAAGAATCCACTATCTTGCATAATGCTCTATTTGATAAAGATTCAAAGAAATTAGTCTTTGAAAAAATTCATTCGAAGAACAAAAAAGTTCAAGGAAGGTCAAGCTCAAAATTTGACCTAAAAGGGGTTCCACCATCAAAGATGGTACATATCCATGAAGCCATAGGCACGACCTTGAAAATGTCAATGGGTGAAATAGAAGATGAAAATGTTATACTTAAAGATAGGATTAAAGAATTGGAGAATGCTCTAATGCCACCACCCATATTTTCTAGTTCGGTTGCCACAGTTTAGACTTGGAGGAACTTTGACATAACACCAGAGTTAAGTTCAAAATTAAGAGGGACATCGAGCATACTTGTTGCAGTTAGAAGGTATGTTGGGGAGAATATTAAGAAACCGATGTCTCTAATTCTTGAGGCATGGGAACTTGTGAAAAAATTTGTTTCTTCGGGGTCCAGAATTACAAATATAAGACATTACGTTCAAGCTAATCTAGAGAACGATGAGAGTTTTTATAAAGATGTTGTTATTACATTTGTTTTAAAATTTTCATGTATTGGTGAATTAAAAATAAAGGAAGAAGATTTACCATCCCTATTCGTATAAAACAATGAAAAGCATACTAGATTAAGAGAATAAATACTTTAAATGAAATATTGGTTGATTGTGACACTTTAAGTGTCAAAAAGGGGAGTTATATTTGAAATTGGTTGAGTTAGACTTGGCTGGAACAACCAGAGAGGGCCAAGACCCCAAATTAATATTAAATTCTATGCTTATGATAAGAGAGAAGTTTGAAGAATATCTTGAAATATTGAACGTCGCGTCGTCAGAAAAATTTAATAGCTTGATTGAATATATATAGCAAGAAGTTGAAAGTTGGTTAGTGAGTTATGCTAATAAAAATGAAGATGTTGAATATACATTACATGAAATTTTAATTGACTTTAGAGATTTGGAAAAAAAATTATTTGATATAAGAGTAAAGCATGAGATAATCGTTGCGCCTATGAGGGATTATATTGAAAAATAGTTAAAACAAACTCTAATCAAAATAACTGAAGAAAATCAAGAAGTGGCAGTTACAACCAGTCCAAGAATCCCAACATAGGAGAATACAAAAGGAACATCGACCAACAAATAGAGGGTGAGAGAAATCCATCACAACAAGTAAACTGATCATATCCTTCTCTATTATTTTTCTCTTTCATTCAGGAATCATCCAATTGTGTCTTCAAGTCGTTCTTGAGAAAACATAACTGATTTATGATCGCTTCTTTATTTCTTTATTCTTTTCAGGTTCATCCCTGTTCCACTTTCATTTTATTGTCCACGAGAGCCCCATCCCAGTGCATTTGGACGAATGATATTTTTATTTTATTACCAAACTATTAAAGACTATTATTTTTTAAAACTCCCAAGAGAACTATTTTGGGGTGTAATTTTAATTACTTCTTGAACGCTAAGTTATTGAGCATGAGATGTTTGAAGTCCAACTATCATATTCTCTCCTATTTTGAATGAAATACTCTTTTACAGGTCTCTCAATTGTGGACCTTTGTCTTTCCCTCTTATGAATGTGATCAAAATTATGATACTGTGATGGATGTGTGAATTGTATTATTTTTCATGTAATGGTTATTTTATTTCTATACAATATTTTGCATATTTTGTATTTTAGTCTTTGAAGTTTCCTGGTCCTCTTCTCATGAATTATTTTTGTGAATATATTATTTTTCAATCAATACTATTTTCTATTTTGTTGAGCATAAAGATTTGGGTTTCTTTAAAGTATCCCCTATTTAATTATTTCAAGCATCAAGATAAATCTTTGAGCAAAAGAGGAGTACCACCTCTGTAAAAACACAGGGGGATTAATCTCCTCGTGAGGTTGTTGCTTGGATCTTAACCAATATAAACATCAACAAGAATATACATATATTAAAAAATAATTACATAAAGCGAACAAAACATTGTTAAGCATATGCTTAACTTAAAAAATATTGTTAAACATATATATCTTTCGCCCAGATATATATTCAGTAGAGACATATCTTATGCATGTTCACACAAGCATATCTCTGACAGAGTCAACACTTGGTCTAATTTGAGCCCTTGTTTGGATAATTCATATTAGCAAACCGACTGCACTGCTGGACTTTGCAACTCCACACTTCCACTAGTTTGATAGCACAAATACTGCTCGACAATGTAATTTGCGTGATAAGTGGATAAATTTTCACAAGTTTGTTTTTCTAGGACCCATCAGTGGTGTAGAGTGTTTTTTTATTACCATATCTACACATTTTGCATTAGTAAATAAATCCATTTCAATTACTTTAAAAAAAAATAACTACATTGTTTTTTATGTATTTCATTTACTAAATGATTGTTGTGTGGGGATACACCTGTGCGTAGGTGCAAAAGCCATATGTGTGCAGACTATATGTTTGTGTTGAAGATGCATTTTATTTACTAAGTGTCCAATGTGTGGGGATATACTCGTGCAGAGGTGCGAAAGTTATATCTATCAGAAAGAAATACAATTTTTTGCATGATGTAAATTAAAATATTGCCAATTGATTAACATGATTTTCTTGTCACACATACAATTGTTGCTTGTCATGGATTTGCAACTTGCTACATATACAATATATATGGATAGAGATGATTCATGCAACGTGAGTGTCCAATTATGTGTCTAAAATGCTTCAGGCTATCAAATAAAATAAATAGAGGGGTTCCTAGTTCAACAACCACCCATGACTGGACATGGATCCTTATGTCGTCAGGGACCCCTATTTTGTGAGGGAATCCTAGCCAGGAAGGGGAAACTAGCCATGCGAGGGAGTTTAGTGGAATAAAGTCTGTATCCATAAAGTTAATCTATTTTTTAATGTTTCAAATCTTTACAATTTAAAATCGTTCGTGAATATATAATGAAGAGGAACCTTGGCAAACAAGGAGATCTAGTCAGTGTAGAAGACTGTTAAAGTCATCTATATCTAGTGAGGCTAGAGATGACAACCATTTGCAAGTGTTGCTCAAGTTGATGCATTGCATGATGGATCAATGCAATCTTTTGCTAGTGATGATTTTGGGGCAATTTGAACATACAAATGAGAGAAAAAAAGATTTGTGTAAAGAACAAAAATCTGTCAAAAAAGTTCATATTTAATGGACTTATGGGGACAATGGTGACCAAGGAGAAGGAGGTAGCTCGGTATTTATATACAAGTTACAACCTTATAACATAATGTGTAAGTACATTAGTTTTATACCAACTAACAGAGATACCTGTGCAATGATATACATGTGCGTGGATATACCTATGCGGAGGTGCAGACATATCGTCAAAGCAAAAGTCTACACACATAAGCAACAACCATTGCACATTGCAATATTAAATAATTAATTATTTAATATTAAATAACTAATAATTAATTAATAAATAATATTAAATAATTAATTATTTAATACATTGCACATTGCAATATTGAACATTTGTCGCAATGGGTACATGTACGAGTCTCAAAGTTCTGATGTACTAGTATGACTAAATTAAATAAATAAATTATTAATTATTTAATCAATTGCACATTGCATATTAATAAATAATTATTAATCTTTTAATTATTTGTATAGGACTATATTAAAAATAAATAAAAATCATTTTTACACCAACTAACAGACATACATGTGCGGAGGTGCGGACAAATCGTCAAAGCAAAAGTCTTCGCACATAAACAACAACGCATTGCACATTGCGATATTAAATAATTAATAATTAAATATTTAATATTAAATAATTAATAAATAATATTAAATAATTAACAATTAATTAATTATTTAACAAATCACACATTAGTAAATAATTATTGATCTTTTAATTATTTGTATAGGACTATATTAAAAAATTAAAAAATAGTTTTTACACCAACTGATAGACATACCTATTCGGGGATATACCTGTGCGGGGATATTGTGCAGAGGTGCGGATAAATCGTCAAAGTAAAAGTCTCCGCACATAAACAACAACACATTGCACATTGCAATATTGAACATTTGTTGCAACGAGTGAATGTACAGGTCTCAAAATTCCGGTGTATGGGTACAAAACAAGTGTATGTATTTTATTTACTAAGTGTTTGTTGTCCTCAACATGTATAATTAACTTTTATTAAATTAATAAATAATTATTTATCTTTTAATTATTTGTATAGGACTATATTAAAAAATTAAAAAAATTGTTTTTACACCAACTAACACACATACCTGTGCGGAGGTGTGGACAAATCATCAAAACAAAAGTCTTCGCACATAAGCAACAGGGCATTGCACATTGTAATATTGAATATCTGTCGCAACAGGTGCATGTACGAGTCTCAAAGTTTTGATGTACGGGTACATAACGAGTGCATTTTATTTACTAAGTGTTTATTGTCATGAAGATGTATAATTAACTTTTATTAAATTAATAAATAATTATTGTTCTTTTAATTATTTGTATAGGACTAAATTAAAATATTTTAAAAATCGTTTTGACACCAACTAACACACATACCTATGTGGGGATATACATGTCCTGAGGTGCGGAAGCTATATTTGTGCGGATTATATCTCTGTGTTGAAGATGTATAATTAACTTTTATTAAATTAATAATTAACTTATATACATAAAAAAAACATTTTGTTAAGCATAATATGCATATGCATAACAATATTCTATTATTGATATAGCATTGATAACTATTAGATTGAGTGTTTGTTGTGCGGAGGTGCCGAAGTTGTATGTGGGCGTACTATATTATGTGTTGAAGATGTATTTTATTTACTAAGTGTTCGTTGTGTGGAGATATACCTGTGCGGAGGTGTGGAAGCTATATATGTGCAGACTATATCTCTGTGTTGAAGATGAATAATTAAATTTTATTTTTAATATACATATATATGTGAAAAACTTTTTGTTAAACATATGCATATTTCACTAAGTTTTCTCCACATTGAACACTTTACCTATTGCTTATTTTTATAAAGTTTTATGCTAAATGTTTTTACTCCAAACACTTTACATTGCTTCCTGCATATGCTAACCTCCCCATTGAACATTTGACTTATTTATTTACTAAGTTTTACTCCACATTGAACAATTTGTTTTTTTGTTTATTATATAGCTTGTGACAACAAACCGTAGAACTATTGCAAATGCGAACGCACGGAAGCATAGCAGCTCGCGAGCATGTCTTTCCTCCACTCCCCATACAACAAGGTATTCCCTTCTTTAGTCTCCACTCCCTCAGGAATCTCCTTCTTATATGTGCTCTTTAGTATGTGTAGCAAGGGTTCTATCACTATGATTCTTCTTTCATATTGAAACTTCAACAAAGTTATGCTCCTTAGACAACATATTTGAATCTTGGATGGTTCCAAACAAGCCAACAATCTACATGGATATTAAGATCTTTCTTACTCATTATTGGTGCCTAATATCACCTATTAGTTCCTCTTCTATTCCTCCATGGCTCATGCAAGATTTGAGCTGCAATTTTTATAAAAGAACCTCTATGTTCTCCTCGAGAAGTCTCTTTTCTTGAAGTTGTCCTCCTCTCATTCGAATTTGCTTGTATGAATGAATTGGGTGAATGGGGTGAGAGGGAGGAGTCTTGCCTCCATTTCTTTCTTGGTTATTTGATTTGTAAGAGTTGGTTACTACAAAGTAGGAGGTAAGCTTGAATGTAAGAGATAATTACTTGAAGTAATTAACTCATTTCACTAGGCTCCTATATTAACTAGCATAAACATTAGGATAAAGTGGGAATGGGACAATGACATAGAAGACATTTATGGATAGGATATGGCACCATCATAAAACATGGGTCAATACCCCCTTGGACCCCTTACCTTTCGTGGACTCATAACCCCTTAGGTGCTTGTTATCCCCATTTTGTGGATAACTAAGGAGATGATGTCTTGAGGCCCTTAGGTTGCAAATATGGAGTGTCGAGAGACTACATAACCAACAATACCCTTTGCATAGATGGAAAACCCACTCACCACCACAGATGGTCACAGGTTTGTAGATGGCATCCACCACACCAGTTGGCTTTCAGAAGGCAGCGAGCCTTGCTCCATGGGATACAAGTCAATATTATGGTGAGTATCATTTCAATACCCAAGCCATTTGATTATGTTGTATCTTAGATTGCTCTAGATTTCATGATATGTGCTTGGACATTATGCCTTTTGTCTTGATTCACCTTGGTGGTTGACATTGTTCCCTAGTAAGTGGTCTTCTTTGGGAATGGGTTTGTTGTTGGTAAATCCCTTATTGATCCATCGTACCGTTCTCGACCATACTTACCATTTTCCATCATTATTCCCCTACATTTCCTTATCTCTTGGGATTTTAGGGTGTATTGACCCAAGAAGGGGTTGTACCTCATTCTATGGGAAGAAGGGGCTAAAGGCCTAGAGGGGTTGGTGTTGGGTAAAATATCTTTGAAGAAAGCAATGAAACGATTATCTTTGAATAAAGGGGGCCCACAATAAAATAAAATGCTTAAAAGGTTAGTTGAAGGATAGGAGGTCTCATCACGAGCCGACCTATCACGTTCATGGATATCTAGTGGTATGACATTGTCATCATCTAGTCACCAAACCAGGGCAGTGACTCTCAGTTGCATGGCTGAGAGAAAGGGCGTCTCATCATGAGCCAACCTTCTCATTTCCATTAGGTATTTGTGGGTGACATTGCCACCACCTGGTCACCACGCCAGGGCAATGACCTTCAAACTCTCCTTATGCTATTATGAAAGAAAATATAAAGAAAGAAATATACAATGAAAATGATGGGCTTGGAAAAAGTGCATTGTGGACGAAGGTACCACACACCCTCTACAAAGGCACCCATGAATGAGACACTACGACCCCTTGTATGTCATGAGCCCTATTCCCATTGAGTCTTGACCCCATCCAACTCATACACTTTACATGTCTTAGAGAAGAACTTCTTGGAATCTCTCCTTGACCTAGGGCAAGATCTATCCAATATGACACCTCGTCAACCCTCCCATACTTAAGCTTGAAAAGTCGCATAGTGCCTTTGAGTTGTTAATTGTTTGATATGGTGGTCTTTGATGCACATGCTTGGATGACTTATTTATTGATTGGATTAACTTATCATGATCTTATGACTTGATATCCTTGAAGGGCGCATTTTTGCAAGACCTAACTGGTGGACAATTTTGGGAGAACAAGCCTAGATTGGGCTTCCATGGGGCTACAAGCCCACAGGTTGGATGCTAGGGGCCTGCATGCCAGATGAGAGAGATCAAACTTGGATGAACTTGATGATGACTTGGACAACCTAGCCCACCCCCTACTTGCCAAATAATTTTCATAGGAGGGGCTAAACGTTCCATTTTTTAGCTTGACGTCATGATTTTGGGGGCTAGGGCATGGTGGTGAGGTGCCACTATTTGACACATGGACGTTTGAAGAGGAAAAAGGTCTTCACCATGATATGAGTGCCTAGATTCTTGACACGTGGCCTTTGGAGGCCCATCCACACTTCTCCAACACCAATGACTTCATCAAAGTGGAAAAATGTCCCCTAAAGGGGTGACGTCCTCCTAAATTAGGGTTTCATTTGTGCAAAAGATGAAATTTTGAGTGAATTTTTTAATATTATTTTGTTAAGGGGGAAAGATTAGGGTTGTTGACCCGTAATCTTGTGTTTTACTCCTTAATTTGTGGACAAGCTATGTTAGCTAAATTTTGTATAAATAGAGATCATAAGATCTCATTTTAAACATAACTCTCCCTCTTGTGAGAGGCTTAGTTTGAAATTTTCGGCCCCCTTGGCTCTTTTAGCTCTTGTGCACTTTTTTAAGGCTATGTTTATGAATGGTTGATGGAGGAGGCCTAGCACTAACTTTGGATGATGCTTTCTAGCTCATGTGGTGAAATGTCTTAGCATTTCTCTTGATCTTGGTATGGTTTTTTCTCTCTTGCTATCATTTTATTCAAGTCAAGTATTTTTATGCTAGGAGCTAGGTGGGAAGTATAAGGGCATACACCCCCACCATAGCCTTCATCATTCTATTTGCTTCATCTCATTGATTAACGATTTGCTAAGAGAAGTATAAGGGCATACACCCTCTTATCTTAAACCCTAGATTAGAGAAACTTGCCTTGGGGAGTAAAAGAGATTACACCCCCAAGGAGGTAGCTTCTCTAATCTCCTTGTGACTCCATTAACCCAATATTAAAGGCACCAATCATTGATTTGTTGCATTGGAGAAATAAAACATTGCATTCGAAAACGTGATTTTCGATCATTTTTACTTCTTGCAAAGTGGATTGTTTTCCTTGTGCCTTGGGCACCTCACAGTTGCTAGGGCGTCCCCATCTAGGGGCTACTTATTGATGTTGTTACAAGATTGAATTTTCATCCATAAGGGCTATAGAAACCTTAACTTACTTGATTTAATAACTCTCTTATCAACCATTGGTTTTTGCTAAAAGTTTGCGCACTTACTCTCCTTGTCCTAACACACTTTTTGGAAAAGTTTGAGGAGGTTGCAGTGGCTGATTTTCTTTTTGTTATACATTGAATGTTACAGCCGTAAGGCTGATATAATTTGTTGCAGACAAGTGTTTACAACAACCTTATCATTTATGCTAAGATTATTGGTTTTTCATCTTGAGTTTAACTAGTCATTTACTAGCTTTTCTCTTGCATTTTCTACATGATCTTTAGCATTTATTGAGCAGATTATATTACCTTTTCCTTGCTAATATATATTGTTATCTATTTCTGCAAAGTAGGGACAACAAACTTAAATTTATGATCCAACTAACATATAGTATTGCAAAGTGTTTTTTCTTGTGTCTCGGGCAGGTACAATCATTCAAAGAAGTGTTATACCTATGAGGCAAAATTTTTTTGACTTACAAGGCATCTCTTTCCACCTTTCACTCCACTTAGAATTGACCTATAGGAGCTTCTTTTCCATCCATCTTCATCTCCATCTCAATCCCCCTAGGGTCACCAGGATCGCCTCCCTAGAGTGACCTAGTCACCCTTGAAGTGCAGAACCTACATCGAGGTGGCATTGGGTGTAGAATTCCCAGGTTGTAGCCCTTGTTCCGTGGTTGGATAGGTCTTTTCCCAACCTACAACTTGTTCCATAACAACGCTCTTCCCTGCTCAATTTTGGAACCTTTTATTAAATTCAAAATGATCATATAATATGTCTTTCAAAATCACCATGGCAGTCTACATCATGGTGTTTAACAAAACACAGTAGTGAAATGCCTAGTCACAAAATATACATAATCAAGTTCAAGACTTCCGAAGGGTCAAAACCGGGATATTACAATCATCACCTTTGATTTTTATGTACATATTTGGGTATTATAAACTTCTTTTAAACCCAGTAGATCTAACATGATCATATATAGGAGATTGTTTGAACCCTTATAATGCCTTTTTTGCTTACACACTACATGTTATTTCCCCCTTTGCACAATACCCTAGGACCACTGCATGTACACTTCCTCTTCCAAATCAACATTTAAGAAGGCACTTTTGAGAATCATCCATTTGAACTAAGTTGCCATTAACACCAATCTAATTGCATTCAACTTCACCATAGGTGCAAATATTATCTATAAATGAGGGACTTATATCCCACTTGCTTCACCAGCGTAGATCCTCTATAGAAATAACTTATGATCTCTATTCTCAGACTTACATAGATATATTAGTCTTCAGAAGGGCTACAAGGCCTCTGTTCTTTCGAGTTTCTTAGGCAATTAGCATCAAGCTCATCTCGTTCTTCAAATGCTAAGCTCACAATGTGCTCAATAGTATTATTTAATTATTGTTGTTCTACTAATGGTTGCAAGGCCTGTAATATGACAACAAATGGCACATCGTTGGCAAGTGAAACCTGCAAACAAACAACCAACTACAAACCTCTTTGTTCACTACCCTTCAACAAGCATGTGAGGATGGTATGTTTGTTGGCTTCAAGGCTTGAGTTCTTTTGCGTTTGCAATGCCCTAAAGAGCACACACACACACCTACTCTTGTTTGGGAAAAACTCTATCACGAATTCAATCCCACATCCAACTCCTACGTTCACCTTGTTATCCCCTAGCCTAGGGATAACTAAGGAGACCATGTCTCGAGGCCCACAAGTTCTAGACATGGAGTGCCGAGAGTTGGATGACCTAAGCATGGCCCCATAGGGCCCCTCTTTTCTTCAAGTACAGTCCACATATCGCCGGCAACAACGTCCATCACACTAGCTTGGTCCTGAAGTGGCAGTGGGTCTTGCTCCATTAGGTGATGAGTCCGAGTATCATGGTATGTATCACTCTGATTTATGAAGCACTTGAACATGTTGTATTAAATCCTTCTTCATTTCATGACGTTTTCTTGGAAATTATGTTCATTGCCTTGTTTAAACCTGGGAGGGTGACATAGTGCCCTAGTAAGTTGATTTCCCTTTAGGACGGGTTGCTACTGGGTGGATCTTTGAAGAGTCATCATTCATTCCCTCCATACTTACCACTTTCCATCTTTATTCCTTCCCTCCCCTATCTTTTTTGGCAATGGGATTGGCTACACTAGGAAGGGTTGTACCTTACCTCGTGGAAAGACGGGGCTAAAGGTCGAGAGGGTAAAAGCAGCTGGCAAGAGTTAAAATCCAATTTTTAAAACTTCGAGATGCTTCGCCTAAGGATTCCTGAGAAAGCAGTGAAATGCTTCTTAGTAAGAAAAGGGGACCCACAAGATAACATGAACACTTAAGGTATTAGTTGATGGATAGGAGGTCTCATCACGAGCCGACCTATTATGACCATGGACATGTAGTGGTATGACATTACCACTTATATGGTCACCAAACCAGGGTAGTGGCTCTTGGTGGCATAGCCAAGAGAAAGGGGGTCTCATTACTAGCCATCCTTCTCATTTCCGTGAACTGATTTGTGGATGACACTGTCACCTCTGGTCACTAAGCCAGAGCAGTGGCCCTCAACCATTCCCTTGTAGCACAAGAGAAAAAAGATAAAAAGAAAGAAAGCTAAGAATAAATTGCAATGAATGGGCTAAGAAACAATTGCATTCATGACAAGGTGTAGCTTGCCCTCCACAAAGGTGCCCACAGGTAAGACTCTACATTTCCATGTTATCACATGCACCCCATGCCCAAGTATTTACCCCATGCCACCTCATACACTTGCATGATTTGGACCAGAATCCACCTGGGAAACACCCTAAACTTAAGGGGGATTAGCCCAATAGGACACTCTAAGACCCTCTCTAAACCTAAACTTGTCAAATTGCATAACGTCTTTGAGAATTTGTTTGGGGTTAAGGGAGGTTTGATGCACATGTTCGGGTGATTTAATTATTGGATGTTTTACATGTTGTGATCCTTGTGACTTATGAACCCCTGGAAGGAGTACTTGTTTCCTATGCAGGACTTTGCCTGGTGAACAGATATTCATGAGGGAATGACCATTTTGAACCTTCATGAGGGCCTGAAGCCCATGGATGGACGTTGAAGCCCCAAGCCCGGGGCATGACAGGGGTGATTGATTTGCACATTGAAGAAGGAAGTTCTTTCCTCAGAGGCACTCTGGCAGACCCTAGACGGACGAGCCCTACCTTCACTGACCTGGAGGATGGCCTTGGGAGGATTAGAGACCATCCACCTAGCCCATGTCGTCATCCTGAAGGGGCTAGGGATTTCTGCAGTGGTGTTTTGGTGAAAGACGACATTTTGCACAACGTTTGGCAGTTGATGGTGTGACCAGGCCCTGGGAGGCCGAACATCCATCTTGAAGGCTCAACGTCACCCTAGGAAGGAAATGACATCACCCTTTTAGGGTTTTATCCTGCAATTTTATGTAAATTTATTTTTTGTAATAATTGTTCAGGGTCGGCCTTGATTTTATGACCTAAAGTAATTAAAGGTCAAATTTTGGTATAAATAAACATAAAGTACATTCATTTTTCATCATAACTCTCCCCTCAGAAGAGGGAGGACTGAAATTTTCTCCCTAGTGGCATACTTTGGCTGAAATTTGTGTTATTTTGGAGTTTATGGTGTCTTTTGCTCATGCGCTAGGCTTGGAGGAACTTGCTTATGATGTTTCTTGGCTATTTTGTTGGTGATCTCTGCAAACTGGGGTTTTTCATGCTTAATTATTCCTGGTGAAGTAAGTAAATGTTGCAATTTGTTTATGCATTAAGTGTTTGTGATCAATTTTACTTATTCATATTAAAGATTATGCAATTGTTTGCTAAGAAGCCCTAGGAGAAGGAACATAAAGTATTTCTTCCTTCTTGTTCTCGCCACTTATTGTTATGAACCTTTTGTCTAGATTAAGGCTTCTAGAGCCCTAAAGTGCTAGCACTTTAGAAGCCCTTTTCTAGAGGCTTGTTGCATAAAATGTATTTCAATGGTCTAAGGAAGGAGAAATTCGCTAGAGCCTATAAGAGCCTACTCTCTAGCTGAATGTATCCTTAAGGCCTTGGATCCTTGAAGACTTAAGGTGTTATTCTTCAAGGTTTCACCTCATTTATCTTTAGACAAGTATAATAATTAAATTCTCCAAGTTATTTGTTGCTATCAAAGACTCCATAGCCCAAAAGGCACTTGTCTACTTGCTCTTGCGAATGATTGTGACCAAACAACTCTCATACTCTCTTCTTTGAAGCTTCCACTAACTAATACTAACCCTAGTTTAGCTAAACTAACTAATTGTGTTGTTGTTGTTACAAAACATTTGCTACAACCATACTAACCTTGTAATTTGTTGCATACACTCAACTAACATTGACATAACATACCCAGAATTTGTTTGTGATAATTATTACATAATCTACTTGATAAATGCTAAGTTTCCATGATATTTTCTTGCAATTTTGAGCACTAATTCTTGTTGTTGTTATAAATGTTTGCTACAGCCATCCAAAAGCAACGAATTTTCTACATAATTCATATTATTTTCTATCTAATCATTTCAGAATTTGTCTACGACAAGTTACTATCATTTTATGCACTAAATGATATATTTTTATTGTCTTTTAAAGCACTTTTTGAAGAGTATATTTGCAGTTGTTACATATTTCTCATTGTTGTTGTAAACTTATTAACTGTTGCATTTTTATTAACTGGCATTTACATCATTGGTTTATTGTCTTATTAAAGCACTAATTTCATTTTCGTACTTGAGACTCTCACATGTTTGCTTGTTGTCTTGTTCTAGGCAGATACACTCCATCCATAACATTTGCTTCATCTCTTAAGACATAAAACCAGTAGTACCATTTGATTTGAGTGACCAGTGAGAGGGGGGTATCTTCATATCTTTGCTTCATTTCACCAGCCCTATAGATCACTAGGGACAACTCCCTTGGGGTAGTTTCTTTCACTCCTAAACATAAATGGGTTTCTTATTAAGGTGACAGTGATAGGTCACCCCCTTATTACGCCAATCTTGTCTCTCTTGCCTTGGGATTTGGGCAAGTACATATTGCGCGATAACACACCTTTCTCTTTGAAAAGAAGACACATTTAGTTGAATACAAACATGATGTAAAAGGTTATGTGGAGTGATAAAATGCTAAGCTCTTATTATGCAAGAATGATTGTATCTCAACAATGTTACGCTCGTCCAACTGTCTAGGTATGTGCTATCGCTGTCCAAGAGCTTATTAACCCAACAATACACTTGTCATCAACACCCCAACAACAAAATATACCAATCTCTAATATCAAGAATTGGTGAGGCTCTCTAGCATAAGAAATGTTAGTCCAACAACAAACACAATATGATATTCCAACATATTATCTATATAGACCAGAATGTTCAAGCTCTACTCAATTTCTATGCTCCTAGCATTAAAACACATATAGATATATCTCAAGTCAGGCCAATAGTCTTTATCATACTGCAACCAGCTTTCTTTGCGGTGTTTGAGTAGCCAATAACTATGTTCAATGAACCAATACATATTCTTATCATTGACATGTATAAAGCTTCAAATTAACTTTCACAGGCACTTAGAATGCAATTCACAATGCCTTCACAAGTTTCTTGTGCTCTTAATTGAACTCCAATCCAACTTATACTCCATTAATTGGACATAGATGAGATGACAATAATTTTAAATTAGTATGGCAACTTGTGACTCTGATTATATTGCTATGTATGCTTGGATGGAAAATCTGAGTAATTGTTCAGGTTCATGAGATTGAACTAGTCTACCCTTGATATAATAGGTTGGGCTTGTACGAACACTCCAAACATTTGCTAACAGTTCACTAAAAAAGAAAAACAATTTTTGTTTCACATTCAAATGCAATGATATGCACTCCTCTTTTCCCAATGCCCATTCACCTACTTTGGGTTGATCATGCTTTTAACAACCATGTGGAACATAGTTACCGACTTAATGATAATTGTGACCTCAAAACGAGAACTCTGGCCCCAAAAACCCATATTTTTGCATAAAAAACATCAAAATCAATCCCCCAAATCAAAAAGTGGTGCTATCGGTAGCACCATTTTTTAAAACGAGGTCAAAATTACAACATTTTTCAAACATGGCCTTCAAAACTTAGACAATAGGTCAGAAAAACCTTAAAATCAGCACATAAAAAACATAAGATGTTTTTTATTTTTATTTTCTTTTGTAAACATTAAATGTTCAGATCATTTGAAATTGTATTTTTATCACTTGGTACCATTAAAACCAAAACTTCAAAATCAACCGTCAAATTGAAAAGTACTGCTACCGATAGCACCCATTCTAAAATTGGGGTATGAAAATGACACATTTTTATAGTGGTAAAAAAACTCATCATTACTGTAAACAAAATCATAAAATCAACCCTTAAATGTTTACTTTTTAAATGTTAGTATCACGCAAAACACAAGGTAATACATAATGCCATGAAAATATCACAATATACTTTAAAAATTCAACGTCACTTTTTAATAATTTTTTACTTTTAATAATAAAAAAGTAAATACAAGTTACATTGAATGAAACATAAATAATTTCTTAAAAGTATTGTTATATTGACCATATTCAAAACATATGAACTAAGAAATTTTATTATATTATCCATAATAAAAAAACATATCATTTATAAAACATAACAAAAGATTCATAATTTCATGTAAGATCATATGTAAGTTCAATGCTCATTTTAGTTACCATACAAACATCATATGGATAAAAAATGCACAAAATGTTTCATACACTTATTCATATTGACTCATGGTTTCTGAAATACCATCAGAGTCTACATTGTCTTCAGATGAATGTTTGGATGAAGATGTAGATGATCCATACTCTTCTCTATTGTCGATGAATGGACCATCTGAGTCTACATGCATGCCCAACATTTTAGATGTCAAATGCCTTTTAGATCTACGACTAGGTTATGCAGACTCCCATCTTGCATTTATTTCTTGCGGCAACAACCTCTTGATAATCTATGTTGTCTTGGAGCAAAGAGTTCATCTATTTGTCAAATTGAAGTCATAAACAAGTATATCAACATCATCTAATTTTAAAAGTTTAGTGTGACGACGAGTTGTATTTTGACCCTTTCTTTTTCTCTTTCTATTGGCATCTTTCTCAACCACCATTTCTGGCTTGTACACACCATTGAATCGGTGTACTTGTTGCATACCAATGCACTTCGATTGCAATAACATCATCATTTTCTTTCTCAATATTTATAACCTTTCCTATCCATAATGGATAACCATGTGGATCTTCAGTTGCTAAAATTGCAATCATGCTACCCTCCTTAATATCTTGTACTCAACCCCTGTAAAGGTCTTCCATGGCTTCACGCCGTGCACGTGATCTTCGCGAACCAATATACATTTCTCTTTCATATGCTTGTGTAAACTCAATAACACCTTGAGATTCTTGTTGAACTTCAACAATGTTTGTTTCTTCAGATTCGTTTGGCATATTTTGTGGCCAATGAAATTGAGTCCTCGACATTGTATATTCATTTGTTGAGCTTGAAATTATGTTACTTTGAATATTGAAAAAAGACTCCCACCAAACAGAATTAACAACATCAAAGTACTCATATGTAACCTTAATGGACTTTTTAATTTTTTCCAGGCATTCAAAATAATCTACATCTCTATTACGCCTATGTGCATTATGGATTTCAACAACTGATTGTAAAAATAATAACTTTGATGCAAAAATTGGACGATTTGGAATGAACTTCAAAAATGATAACCCTGATGAAGGTCCCCATTCTGTAATAGTTGAATACTACTTTCCCCATATAAGTGTTTTCCCATCAATTTTTTGAAACAAAATCGATGTTGGAAGCTAATGTCATTAAGCCGCTCAATACATTTTTATTCACGATGTGATCCCTGAATAAATCTTCGCATGTCAACAGTTTTTTCTAATATATGAAAAACATGCTCTGGAATGTATGCTTTCTTGATACATTCAATCAATGATGGTAGACTTCCAACATTTTTCCTCTTCAATGTTACTGAAAAACGACTGAACATTTGATTAATATGATCATAAGTGTGTCCAACAAGAAGGAAACCAAATTTCACCTTTTGAAAGATTCTCATTTCAACAAGCATGCTTAGATATCCAAAAACAATTTGATTTATATTTTCACGACTACTATTGTCCAACTGTAGATAGAGAACTTGAGGAAGATTTTCATACGAGTGAGTGAGCACATGATGAATTATGGTGATGGTCAGATTTACATCATTATCAATATTTGGAGCTGTGAAGTAAACTCTTGGACACATTTTTCCATTGAAAACCATACAACCAACCAAGTGAAACTGAATGAAATTATCTTCCTATAAATTTTTGGGTGTACGGACAAAATGTGGTAGAAATGTTTTCTTTTAGTCCATGCCATCAATTATCATATCTAAATATTTGTTTGGAGCATCATAACACTTCTTTCGATGTTTGTACAACTTGTGTCTTTCACTTGATTGTTGATTCTGATGTTCTTGAAGTGCTTTGACAATAGAATCTGCACGTGATATAAAATGAAAATATTGATTGTATGTTTTCATAGTGGATAACTATTCAATTTAAAAAAACAAAATAGTAAATACATACCTCTTTCTGCCCCTTCAGATTTATCTCTTCTTGATTTAAGAATAGCACATATACTACAAAATCCCCATCCTTGACTTCTTAGGAATACGAATATTGTTGAATTGTTTCTTCTATATTGAATTGTTTTTTTAAGTTGTAGATTTCCCTCCTTGAAAAATTATCTGGAATATGTATTGTGTCTCTATCTGGCATACGCTCTCCATCTTTGGAAAAGAAATCATGCATCCATGACAATGTAGTATTCGTGAATGGCCCATTCTCTCGTCCATGATATACCTTTGAATAAAATGTTGGATCTTTTTCCAACCTTGTCTGGATTCTTGATAGACAAAGATTACCGATTGAGTGAATGTTTTTGAAAGCCTTTCTGCAAAGTAAAATATTCTCAATGCGATAATCATATCCTGTATTGGTGGATATCATGCACCCCATCAAATATGAATTTTGCATGCTCTTATCCATTGACAAATACGTCTTCATTTTATTCAAGGCATACATGTAGTCCATGGTTTTCAAACAATTCTTTTAACAACATTCACTTGAAATCAATTCACTTATAGAAATTGATTTAGTGAGAAATTCTTTCCTAGACCTTGTATAACTAGAATGATTTGGATTGATATAAAAAGGTCTAATCATGGTCCTAGACACAATGTTTCTTTGCAATGTCTCCACTATTTCATCATCCTCACTAGAAGGATTTTCCTTATCACCACAAGGAGTATCAAGCAAAACATTGTCAGGAGACTGAACTAGAGAATGTTGATCACCTTCATTTGTTGCAGTTGAATGTTTGAGAACATCATAATCAACATAATCATTTGGAGGAAAGTCATCATCAACATTGTGTCCACTATTGACATAATCATCTTCATTGCTTTCAAAATCCCCACTTGAGTGAAAATTTTCACCATCTTGCTTAGTGCCTTGAAAACCTTCATCAATATCTTGAAAATCCTCACTTTGAGGAAAATCAACATCAACATTAACATTGTTGCTTTTTAATTTATCACTCGGGAAAGAGTGACCACCAATAGCGTAATCATCTTCGTAATCATCTTCACTACTTTGAAAATCGCCACTTGAGAGATATTCTTCATCATCCTCATTACTGGCTTCAAAATCCTCACTTGGAGGAAAATCTTCATTATCCTCATTGGTACCTTGAAAATCCTCATTTGGAGGGAAATCATCAGCACCAACATTGCTTCTTTTAAATTCTTCATTTGAGAAAGACTATACAGCATTGCCATAATCGTCATCATTACTTTTAAAATCTCCACTTGGGGGGAATTCTTCTTCATCCTCATTTGTGCCGTGGAAATCCTCACTTGGAGGAAAATATTCATCAGTACCTTCAAAATCCTCACTAAGAGGAAATTCATAATCACCAACATTGTTGTCTTTAAATTCTCCACTCGAGAAAAAGTGTCCACCACTGTCATAATCATTTTCACTGCTTTTAAAATTTCCACTTGAGGGAATTTCTTCATCATTTTCATTGGTGCCTTGGGAATCTTCATCCCAATCATTTAAACGTTGATCATAGTCTCCACTTTGACCTACATTTTGATTATTGTCATTACTATTAAACTGTTGACTAGATTTATCACCATCATATTCCTCCTCTTCATCATCGGTGCCTTCAAAGTCCTCTGATTTAGGACTTTCATGAGGAACATGTTGAATAAAATTGTTTGCACCATGATCAAAATTACGACTAGCTAAAAAATACTACGCCTCATTTGCATTACAAACATTTCTATGGCATTTCCTAGTTCCAACAGAAGAGGTACGCGAACAATTTGTTGATGTCTCAAAAATAAAATCTTCTTTATCTGATGAAGCCATCCCTTCTCTCTGAAAACATAGAATGATAGAAATGTTCACCCTCCCTATGACATTATTATAACATGCATTATGATCTTTTCCCT
>ML784756.1:521692-563482 GCA_009831015.1 Picea engelmannii | reverse complement strand
ATGGCCTGCAAGAAGAATATCACAGCAGAAGCCATTGCTAAACTCTTCTTTGAACGAGTGTGGGTACACTTTGGGATCCCACAGTCTATCATCTCAGATCGGGACAGTAGGTTCCTCAGTACATTTTGGTCCAGCCTCTGGTTGATGCTGGACACCAAGCTCACCAAGTCCACAGCTTTCCATCCGCAAACTGATGGCCAAACAGAGGTCGTCAATCGAATGATCGTACACATTCTGCGCATGTACAATTCAAAGCATCCACGTACATGGGATGAGAGCCTCCCCTATGTACAACACAGCTACAACCGAGCTCTCCATAGCTCAACCAGCCACAGCCCCTTTCAAGTGGGCTTGGGATTCCAGCCATTGTGTCCCATTGACATAGCCATGCCATTTGTGGCTACTCAGGAAGATTCAGCTCATGTCCAGTCTGAGGTTGATAAGGCAAACAACTTCATTGAGCACATTCAACACATCCGCCAACAGGTTCATGACATCTTGGACAGAGCCAATGCTAAGTACAAGCAGCGACATGATCAACATCGGGTGCCACACAACTTCCAGGTGGGTGACAAAGTGTGGCTGCATTTGCAAAAGGAGCGCCTCGCTAAACCCCACCGCAAGCTTCGTCTGCTCCAATATGGGCCATACACCCTCACCAAGGCTGTAGGGGAAAATGCCTTTGAGCTCAGCATTCCACCATTCCTTGGTTTGCGCCCAGTGTTCAATGTGGACCGTCTTCGGCCCTACTTTCCACCTCTACTAGACACATCTGACATGGCAGAACAACTCACACCAACAGAGTTAAATCCAGACTGCATGGAACAAGTCAGAATTGATCAGATCATGGATACACAGATCAAGCACACCCGAAAATAAAGGATATCGCTATATCGAGTTGTCAAAGTAGGCCAACTCCTTCACCAAGGCAAATGGCTCACCAGGGACCAAGTTCAGCAGAAGTTTCTTCATCTCATGGAGGAACTCAACGCAATGGAGACCATTGCTTCTTGAGGGGGGAGGAATGATCCAAGTGGATATTGGTGGCCATCCACCTATTCCACTTGGACCCCCACCATTGCTTCTTTCAGTTTTTCAGTTTCCGCACAGTTTACCATTTTTAGCAATTTTTCGGGTCCTGAACTTCCGGAGCCGTTTTGAGGCCTTAAACGACGTTTTTTTGGAAAAACGGAGAGCAACATGGGTCGTAGATCATGTTGCTCACCCAAAAGTTGTAGTCCTCGGATAGATCTTTCTAACGAGGTATGGAACACGTCAAATGGAGATCGTATGTCAAAGTTACGTCCCCGGGAAGTTGACGTACCAACTTACCCAAACGGGGCCTATAGTCTTGGCGTTTCATCTCCTAGGGTTAGGTCTTTGGATGTTTAGGGTTTTCCATTGTTCCTCAATAATAATAGGCCTTCGAGCCTCATTGTAACACAGTTCAGAGGCCAGTAACCGCCACATCTCTTCTCAGAGATAAGCTACCAGCGTCCTAGCTAGTTTATTTCCATTATGTCTGTAAGCATATTTCAGTCATTTGTTATTAATGAAATCAAGTCTTATTTCCGCTGCATATCTATGTTTATGTGTATTTTTGTATTCCATTGTGTTCCTACATAAATCCAGATCATATCATATCAATGAGAAACACAATCCACGCTTATCTATATTCGTGCATTCTAACAGTGGTATCAGAGCTCATTTGGTCTTAAAGGCCTGGTAATTCCATGGTAGTGTTCCATGGGAGGCCATTGATGAGTCAATGAAGAAGTGTTGCAATGAAGAAGAAGAAACAATGCTAGAAATGCATGCAATCCAAGGAGAATACATCATTGAAGGGTAAATTTGTTGATTTTGAAGTGTTTGTTGGTAAAATTTAGTTTTCTCCTTCAATATTTATCCGTTTTGAATGATTTCAGTTGCATTGGAAACTAGATTCAAATACGCACCAAAGGATATTTTTGTATTTCCAAGATTCATCTATGTTTTAAAGATATTCATCCCATAAGAATGGGATTTTCTACAATCACGAGGCATGCAACCATTAAAATGCAAATTGTGGCCACTATATAGAGCCAAATTAAGCATATAACATATCGTTGGAAGGGTCTTTCAAAGATATATCAAATCCCTCTCAATATTGATTAAAAAAATCAATGTTTGAGGAGGAAATATTGTTGATAAAATTCACTCAGGAATGAAAAACGATCGTTACAAGTGAAAAACGATCGTTACAAGTGAAAAATGATTTTTTCTCATGGTAGAAGCTTTTGTTTTCTGAGATAATAATTGCAAATGGAACGCTCTGGTGATTACCCAAATGGGCATATTTTATTTTTCGATTAACTTATTAAATAGTGATATTGCTCTCAGCAATCCGTCCACAACGATTGGTCGATTATCTGCAAGCAACGTCGTGCAACTTCGAGGTCGTTCTCATTCCAACGGTCTACACAAGCCATGCATTCCATTCTTTGCTCATTGGAATAATTGTGCTTAGTTTATTACATGTCTTTAGCATTATTTTTATGGCTTTGCATATTACTTAGCACTCATGTTTGAGCTCTATCGACTTTTTGTTGTCCTTTGAGAATTAAGAAGTCTTTCAAGCTTTTTGCATGGCTGCCCCATAAGCTAAATATTTTAAGGAATTTAGCTTGCTATAAATTGCATTTCAACTCTTTGTTTTGAGCTTAAGCAAGTTGATTGCAACTTTATTGAATGTTTATTTTAAACTCTCCTTCAAACTTGATTGAAAATCAATTTTTCGGCTCTCTTTGACATTCATTTCTAGCTCGTGCCTAAACTTGAAGACTTTCATTTTCAAGAATAATTATAACTTGCAAATAGTCTTTTTGCAAGTTGAATTAATAATAATATTCTAATTTTAAGGTCACGACCAAGCCAGACACCAAATTGGTGTATGAAACCCCCTTGTTTGTGGGACAAGGGACCCCCTCCAAGCAGGGATTTGACTACAAAAGTCTACGAAGGTATATATACCCTACCCCTCTCTGGATTTGAACTTGTGACCTCTTAGGAGGAAACACATGTTCTTAACCATTAAGTGCATTTTCGGTAGAAGACAACAATCTTCATTTGTTGAATTTGAATTGTAGAGTATGATTGTTAAAGGGTGGAGTTGCAAGAAACCCTTGAGGTCTAACTCAATGTCTAAATGGATCGAATTGATGAACTGTTAGAGTTATCGAACACTCTAACACTTTCTTTTGTGGACAATATAGTCACAACGGACATAGAAACCCTTGCTGATGTTCTAACCTGTTTACAAGAATCACAGGACAAAATTAAATTTCTCCAACTTGAATCACAACTCCAACAAGAAGAAATACAACAAAAGAATCACCATTCTGAACTAATCCTTGTTCAGAACAATTCTCTTTTTGATTTGAGAAAGATTCCTATTAGCAACCAACACATGCTCAAATTAGTGGCGCCACTTCAGAAGCATATTCAAATGAAGATGAAGTTTGTCATAAACAAGTTTCACTTGCACTTTCCAAACCCATAATCGGACCTTGGGAAGAAATCATCAACAATAAGCAAAAAACAGGTCTTCGATACAAAATGGAAGTGACCTATCACATTCCAGATTATACCAAGCCAATCCAGTTCCAAAGTGTCGGATTCCTTCAAGAGAGTTCATATTCACCTACTCTAGTTCAGGAGCAGATTCTTAAATGCCAACATTGTCAACGAGTTGGCCACATGGAAGATCAATGTTTTGATCTTCATCCTTGTGAGCATTGAGGAAAGCATACTCATCATTCAAATAGATGTTCCAAACGAAAGAAATCTGCAAGAGTAAAGAACCACTTTGGGTGGATCACTCCTTGGCAATGGTCATCAATAGTTAAGAAATATCAATCATCCCGACGAATTCATTCTTGAGTATTGATACATTTTGTAGTGAAAAGATTTGCATCTTCTCTCCTTGTACCTGAAAGGGGGGAATAACATTAGCCACTGACAGTTATGTTGCAAGTTTCGAAGTCCTATCAATCGAGCAATAACAAGCGAATATGACAAGCGAGCGTGATTTGATGTGTGGTCATCCAAAACCACTAAATTGGTTTATGGTTTTCCTTAAACTTCCATTTAGTAGAAGACTTTCGACTTCTTCTAGAGAATAGTTTATGGTCATCTTTAAACCAATGTTTGAGAGCACTTCCAATTAGCAGAAGACATCAGCTTCCAACTTCTAGCTAACTTAGGAAATGTTCTCAGAACCATTGAGCCTTAGAGCCAAGTTCCAGGATTTGTAGTCTACCTTAAACCACCATCACCATTTAGTAGAAGACATCAACTTCTGCTAGCCTTTTGGTTTGTGGTCATTCCAAAACCACCAGATTCAGAGAGCACATTCAGCCATGGCAGTTGTCCACTTCCAGATTTCAACTCTTTTATTGGACTCACATACACTCCTTCGGATTAAGGGGGGGGGTGTTGGAAACATAATCCGAAAGGGTTATGATATTATTCACTTGATACCGGATATGAAAAGGCACAAGTGAATATGAATAGTCATCATCGGGAGTGCAAGAGACCTCTTGGAAGACGAATCCAAAGGTCAAGATAATGTATTTATAGATGTATCTTATCAATGAGAAATACAATCCACACAACTGAAATACAATACGTTTTGAATGTATTTATCTGTTTTGAATGATTTGAAATACCAACACCCTCCCTCCCCCTTTGTTTCATTTGTCTTTGTCATCCGGGCCGAAAATAGACATTTATTCCTAGAAAGAGTCTATTTTTCTCTTTGTATACTAGGGTTCAGGAATACGAATACACCCAAAATGTTTGATCCCTATGAAGTAGTGTTCCCTATTACCTTAGAAAGATAAATGGCTCTTTTGGAATACTTCTGAGAAATAATTTCCCCATCTAAAAGAGAAATTGGGAAAAATTTCCTCGAGGTAGGAAATGAGGAAGTATATCATGTAATGTAATAATATTTCTCATTTAATAACAATACCATTAGTAACTGGTTGAACGGTTATGTAAGAGGCTAGCTCAAAGTTGTTGTTGTACATCTTGTTTGAAAGACATTCAGAAAATTCAATTAAAACGTTTATCATGTGAATCGCCTTTCTTTCCTCTCAGTGATTTCAGAGTATTCGAACTGTAAAGAAGCAAGGTTCTGATTTCCAACTTAAACTCACATTAATCGTAATGCTCCATTGAGCACCTCAGGGATAGGAGGTTCCCATTTGTTCACTATGTGATGGTAATCACTTTTTCTTTTTCTTCCTCTGGCTATCAAGATTTTTCTAATCAGCACACTGTATATACCTTCCTGTTGCAACATTAAAGTGACCATGAGAATGGGTCAAATATTGATCTGTGATTAAAAAAACTTATTTTAAACATAATAGCTTGAAGTATTATATGATGACAACTTAATGACTGATAATGTAAATTATCTTCCTTGACCATAACAGCTAGATACTTCTCATCATTTCCTGGAAAGTGGAGGAGCCTTAAGAGAACATATTGCTGATTGTTGATTGAATCTGATCCCAGTGGTCAATTTGAAAAAGTTCTATGACCAAGGTAAGTAATTTGCACGTTGCAAGGAGACTTGAGGATATCGGGAAGATCTTATTCTCAGTTTATCTTGGTACAAACGAATGCAAAGAACAGAAGTGTAGCACATTGAACAACTGAAATTCAGGTAATCAGATATTTACACAGCAACAACACTAGGACATGTCAAATCCTGAACTCAAAACTTGGTATGTCACCTGTATTGAACGAATTGAAAATGTTATAGAGATCTTTATACTCTTTAGATAAAAGGACTGAAACCTGCATAGCATAATGTGGCTTCCATAAATAAAATGTTAAAGTAAGCTTGACATGAAAAAAACAGTTATTCTTGAGTTTTTTGGCTCATTGTCATTAAAGCCAATTTGATCTAACAATTCGTCTATACATGAATGAGCTGCAACAATTGTCTAACTCCAGGACAAGTGAGACATATACAGCTTCTGAGACAACCATCTCAACTTAATATGAGCTAACATGAGCACACACATTGTACACCTTGAATTCAGCAACTTGAAATGCTCGAACCTAGACTACCTTCAACCTAGTCATATGCATGATAGCCCCTTATTTCAAATGCACCAGAAATCAGAATCATTCCTCCTGGATTATATCAACACCATTTAAGGATAAAAGCATCAACAAATAGCCCAGGAAACAAGAGCATGCAGCAACCTGTTTTATAGGTTCAAGTAAAAACGTGTCCTTACAGAGCAGATTTCATCTGCAACATGGGAGTTGTATGACATACATGAAAAAAGCAATGAGCTGAATACAGAGCTTTGCATTCTATGATATCTGGCAACACACTTTGTCATCAGGGGCTACATCATCGTTGACGATGGCAGATACTGCAGACTGTCATGGAACTCAAATTTGAAAATGTACAGTGACTGCAGCTCCAGTGGTCTGCAATCTCTCCAGTCCTGCTTGAACAAATTTTTGAACTGCCAACCTTTAAAAATCCACCTTTTCCGTTGTTGCTACCAGAAGCTCTTGAGGCTATTGGTTCTGCTGCTAGCTGCTTGTGAATTGTTCATGTTATCCCCTAGCCTAGGTATAACTAACGAGATTATGTCTCGAGGCCCACAGGTCCTAGACATGGAGTACAGAGAGCCAGATCGACTTGAGCATGGCCCTGGAGGGCCCATCCTTTTCTTCTTTAGCGCCTCCACTTTGTCAACAGCAGCATCCATCACATCGGCCTGGTCTTGCAGCAGAAATGGGTCTTGCTCCATGAGGTAATGAGTCCAGGTATCATGGTATGTGTCACGCTGATCCTCAAAACTTTTGAATTTGTGTATTTGATTCTTTTTGCTTCTAACGTGTGCTTGGACCTTATGCCTTTCCACTTGACCACACCTGGGGGGAATGACAGGATGTCCTAGTAAGTAGGTTCCCATAGGGTTTGAGTTGCCACTGGGGGGATTCATGAAAGGCCATCGTCCGCTCCCACCATACTTAGCACTTTTCATCTTTTTCCCGCTCATCCATCCCATTACACTGGTCCGGGCATTGGGTTGGCCAAATATCTAAGGGTTGTACCTTACCTTGTGGAAAGAAGGGGCTAAAGGCCCAGAGATTAAAAGTAGTTGGCAAAAGATAAAGGCCAAAAGAATTAAACGTTGAGATGCTTAGCCCAGGGATCCCCGAGAAAGAAATAAAAAGCTTCTCAGCAAGAAACAAAGGGACCCACAAAAATAATAAATCAAGACCTAGTTGGAGGATAGGGGGTCTCATCACGAGCCATCATATTAGTTCCATGGGCATGTAGCGGTATGACACTACCAGCAGTTGGTCACCACGCCAGGGTAGTGGCTCTTGGTGGCATAGCCAAGAGAAAGGGGGTCTCATCACGAGCCAGCCTTCTCATTTCCGTGAAATGCTTGTGGGTAACATTGCCACCTATGGCCACCACACCAGGGTAGTGTCCCCTAACTAGCTTCTTGAAAGAAAAAAACAATAAGAACAAAGATAAAAGGCATGAATGGGCTTGGAAACACTTGCATCCATGACAAGGTGCAACTCACCCTCTTCAGAGGCACCCACAGGTAAGCCATACATTTCCCTGCTTTCACTGCACCCATTGCCCAGACATCCCTTACCACCTCATCCACTCACATGGCTTGGATTTTGTCTCCACCCAGGGACATCCCACAGCCAATGAGCACTGACCCAATAGGACGTCCTAGCACCCCCTCCAAACTTGGCTTGTAGAATAGCATAACGTCTTTGAGCACTTGTCCAGGTAAAGGGGGTTTCATGCACATGTTTAATAACTTGATGATTAGATGTGATTGACATTGCTATGATCCCTATGACTTATGAGCCCATGGAGGGCGTATCTGTTGATGTTGCGGGGCCACACCCGATGGACAGGTACACATGGGAAGATGATTCGTTCAGACCTCCATGGGGCTAAAATCCCACCAGATGGATGTTGAGACCCCAGCCAGGGGCAGAGACAGATCAGAGGATTGCACCAGAGAGAGAGGAGGACGTTTCACCAGGGACAACCTAGCAGGCCTGGACCCAGGGGGGTTGTGCCCTTTCCACCATGATGTAGGCCTTGGAAGGCCCATGACGTCACCCAACGTTTTGGATGTTTTGGAGGCAATTGTGTGCTAAGTGGCACGTGTGGCAGGTTCCTGAGGCCCAAGGAGACCTAACGTTTAGCTCCAGGAGGCCAACGTTGCCTAAAAAGGGCCTAACATCACCCTAAAAGGGCATGACGTCACCTTTACAGCTTGTTTTAGGGTTTAATTATGACATTTAATGTAAAAATAGGATATTATTTGTAACTGGCCATGTCGGCCTTTTTGACCTAATTCTGGTCATTAGTATTGTATAAATAAGAGGAAAATCACTCTTATTATTCATCATCTTTCACTCACACTTGTGAGGACTGAAATTTGTGCCCTCCTTAGGGTTTCTTGGATGAAATTTTAGGCGCACTTGTTGAGGAAGGCTAAATTTGGTGTATTTTGGCAAGCTTCTTGGTGGATGTGTTCAACTAGGGATTTTCTTGATTATTCTTGATGTATGTAAGTGAATTTTTTGCAATTCTTCTTAATTGAATAGTTATAGTTTTATTTATCTTTCATTTACATTCAAGATTATGAAAATGCTTGATTAAACCCTAGGAAGACTAGCACATGTTATTGTCTTAGCTTCAAAAAGCTTTCACCTACTAGATCTTGTCAAAGGGCCATTCTTCTTGAAGCATGAGCTAAGGCCTTGCCATTGCAACACCTTATCATCCATTGCTTCATCTTAGTCGATTTTGCTTCATTCATTGAGTTGGAGAGGGAGGAAATCCACTAAGGCCTAGGGTTACCTACACCTTAGTAGCTAGTTTCCCCTAGGGTTTGATAATTGGAGCCTTGGGTTACCAACACTCCAATTCATCAATCTCTCTTGTCTTTAACTCTTCTATTATCATTTTTCTTCAACATTTGTTGTTGCACTATTGACTCCATTTTCCCTAAAAGCACTAATCTAAGTCCTCTCTTGAGTAATTGATCAACACAACCTTCAAAACCTACTCTTTGAGCAACCTACTAACACTTTCTAACCCTAGAATAGCTTAACCTACTAACAATATGCTTGTTGTTACGAAAGTAAGCTACAGCCATTAGATGCAGCACTAAAAGCTTATAAAAGCAATTGAAAAGGCTGATTTATACCTTGTCTTATTTGCTTCTATCAAATGCTAGTATCATGATTTCAATGGTTAATGATTCTTAGTCATTTTGAAGATATTTTCAAGGCATTTAATGTGAAGTATTGCTCTATAAAGACTGATGTTATAAATTTTCTGTTTACTTCATCATATTCAACAAATTGCTTTTCTCAAGAAAGTCCATGGTTGTATGAAGTGATAACTAGTAAATGTACTTGCAAATATATCTAGTTTATTGTTGCTTTGTTCCGGGCAAGTACACTTTGACATATTATCTTTTTCATTGGTTATAAAATCGACCTTTTTGATCAGTGGTGACTTGTGAGAGGGCATCTTTATCTAGCCACTTTGACTTTTCCTTCTCAAACCCCCAGGTCACCAGGGACGTCTCCTCGAGGCCTACCACCCTAAATAGAAAGAGACATCCTATTGAGGTGACAGTGATAGGATAGTCTCTCATTACGCCAATTTGTTCTCCTTTAACCTTTTCTTCTATCAAAGTACAAATTGCGCTATAACATTTTGGCGCCATTGTCGGGGAACACCGAGTCAATATTCCTCACATGACACTTTTTCAGTAAGCCTTTATCCAAAGAACTTTTCTTACAAGCTTACCAGGCGACTCCACCGAGGATGATTCCCTCATTCCTCTGATAATTTCAGAAAAATTATCTGGCGACTCCACTAATGACGAAGCCAACTATGACTTCTCAATGGGACCCGGGAAATTTCAAACCCCTAGACATGAGTAAAATCTCGAGATACCCTAGGCAAATGCCACCCAGATATGAAAAATGGCTCCCGAGATTCACTGGTAGTGATGAAGAAAAAGCCGAAGACCGTATGAGTAACTTTTGGGCCTTCTTTCAAGTTTCAACTCCATCCGGTTAGTGATTATGCTAAAGACCTGGTGATGAAGCTTTTTTCTGCCACTCTTCATGATAAAGCTCGAATATGGTATAAAAGCCTCCCCAACGCTAGTATCAAGTCTATGGATAGATTGGAGGAAGTGTTCCTCAAAAGATGGAGTATTAAGGTGAATCCCAACATATTGCTAATGAGACTTAATGGCCTCACAAAGGCTGAGAATGAAACTGTCCAAGAATTCCATGATAAATTTAAGAGGATAGTACAACAAATCCCTGTGAGCCATCATCCTTCGAGTAGTTTCCTCACCTTTCTCTACACCAAGGCATTCTCTGGACAATTGAAAATTTTCCTCAATATAATGAAGCCAAGGACAATCCAAGAAGCTTTTGACATAGCCACACAAGTAGAAGCCAAATTCCCCTCATCCAAAGAGGAACAATCCTTTGTTCCAGAAGTCAAGGCTTGTGAGCCCAAAGGAGCACCCTCCCTCGAAACATTTGTTGAAGAAACTCCGAAAGATTTAGAACAAGACATCAGTGAACAAGAGGTTGAGGAAAGGGGTCCTAATGAGGTTTCCCAATCCCATGAGGAGGAACATGGGATTTCTCATTCTTCTTCCAAGAAGGATGAAGACATGGTTGAAGAGAAAGAACATGAAAGTGTCCAACACGATGATAGTGTGTTGATGTGTCCTCATCCCTCTAATGAAGCCATCGAGAGTTCCATTCTTCCTGCACGAGAAGAAGAGGATGAGGTTAGTCACTTTCCTTTTCAGGATTTTGATAATACCTTGTTCTATGATTCGGAGAGTGAAGGAGAAATGGAATCCTCAGGCAGGATAGATCCTCCTTGTTGTACAGTTGAAGATGTACGAGAAAGTCATGAGGATGAAACAATGATGCATGTTATTTCATTCAGTAAAGACACCCAAGTCCTCAAAGCTCCTGCACGAGAAGAAACGAACACAGTAAGTTACCTTCCTTTCCAAAATTTTGATAATTCTTTACTTTATGATTTGGAAAGTGAAGAGCTAGATGAGCCCTTAAATGCCTTGAATCCTTCATGTTATGATACAGACAGTGACATGGTTAATAATATTGACGAGTTCATACATGTTGGGAGACGTAAGTGGGATGTAGTTGGTTATGATATGGACCCCATTTACGACATTGAGAATCATTTCCAAGTATTGCCTTTACAGTTATCACAACGAGTTACTCTTGATTTTGACCAGTGGCAACAAAGAGATGATACGATTATCGATACTTTCCAAACACCCAGGGTTGACCTAGTCCCATATTCTCCTGATGATTTTCAATCATACCTTGAGGATTTTGATGAGTACTCCTCTGAGCATTTGGATTTATTCTATGAAGAAAATTTTCAACCATCGTTTTGCTCAGAGAGTGAGGAAGTTACTTGCCTAAAGCAGGATATTTGTGATAAGACTTTCCACCTCCCTTTGATTACTTTACCTCGCTATGTCATTGAAGGTATGGTTTGGAAACATGTCCCTTATCCCAAGTCTTTTGTAGGACAAAACCTCCGTTTGGATTTTAGGGGAAGATTGAGTACCTCAAGAAGAAGTTTATTATCATAGTCTTCCAGCTTCCTCTTAAGAAGTTGTCAGTCATCCTTTTGGTTCTTGCAAATCCCTTCCCAGGCCTCAAGTTGTGAAGATGTTCGAGGTAGCCAGCATTCAGACTCTTTGAGTCAGTCTATTAGACCCCTGACTTTTCACGATCCCTTTCTGAGATGGATTGAGCACTCTCCTGAGAGTATGACTTGGCATGATTTTGTCCCTCCCTACCGCCTCCATGAGCTAGACTTTATGATTTCCGAAGATATAGTACATTCAATAACTCATGATTTATTGCTTAACTTATCACTATTTTGGTTTATGATAAAGCACAGAGGCAAGTATTGTGAGACATTGCTAGGGTGGTTTCACTGGTTGTTTGATTACACCTAGCTCTCAGCCAACAGGTAAGTAGAGGTAAGTAGGTAGGCATTTGCATTCATTATATATACCATTTGCTTTTCATGCTAGAGTAGTTTGTATTTCCATTTGTATATATGCTTGCTTTCATTTTGTATTACATATATATGAGTCGGGGGTGATATCACCACCCAAAATGATTGCTAACAATCTTATGTTGAGATCAATCAGGTCATAGGTTATGCCAGAGATGATGAGGTTCTCATGCACTCTACAGTGAGCACATGTCCCCGAGTTGGAGCCAGATGTTATCCCCTAACCTAGGGATAACTAAGGAGATTATGTCTCGAGGCCCACAGGTCCTAGACATGGAGTACCGAGAACCAGATTGACATGAGCATGGCCCTGCAGGGCCCATCCTTTTCTTCTTCAACGCCTCCACTTTGTCAGCAGCAGCATCCATCACATCGGCCTGGTCTTTGTCTCCACACAGGGACATCCCACATCCAATGAGCACTGGCCCAATAGGACGTCCTAGCATCCCCTCCAAACTTGGCTTGTAGAATAGCATAACGTCTTTGAGCATTTGTCCGCGTAAAAGGGGTTTCATGCACATGTTTAATAACTTGATGATTAGATGTAATTGACATTTCTATGATCCCTATGACTTATGAGCCCATGGAGGGCGTATCTTTTGATGTTGCAAGGCCACGCCCGATGGACAGGTACACATGGGAAGATGATTAGTTCGGATCTCCATGGGGCTAAAATCCCACCAGATGGATGCTGAGACCCCAGCCAGGGGCAGAGACAGATCAAAGGATTGCACCAGAGAGAGAGGAGCACGTTTCACCAGGGACAACCTAGCAGGCCTGGACCCAGGGGGATTGTGCCCTTTCCACCATGATGTAGGCCTTGGAAGGCCCATGACATCACCCAGCGTTTTGGATGTTTTGGAGGCAATTGTGTGCCAAGTGGCATGTGTGGCAGGTTCCTGAGGCCCAAGGAGGCCTAACGTTTAGCTCCAGGAGGCCAATGTTGCCCAAAAAAGGCCTAACGTCACCCTAAAAGGGCATGACATCACCTTTACAACTTGTTTTAGGGTTTAATTATGACATTTAATGTAAAAACTGGATATTGCTTGTAACTGACCATGTCAACCTTTTTGACCTAATTCTAGTCATTAGTATTGTATAAATAAGAGGAAAATCACTCTTATTATTCATCATCTTTCACTCAAACTTGTGAGGACTGAAATTTGCGCCCTCCTTAGGGTTTCTTGGATGAAATTTTAGGCGCACTTGTTGAGGAAGGCTAAATTTGGTGTATTTTGGCAAGCTTCTTGGCAGATGTGTTCAACTAGGGATTTTCTTGATTATTCTTGATGTATGTAAGTGAATTTTCTGCAATTCTTCTTAATTGAATGGTTATAGTTTTATTTAACTTGCATTTACATTCAAGATTATGAAATTGCTTGATTAAACCCTAGGAAGACTAGCACATGTTATTGTCCTAGCTTCAAAAAGCTTTCACCTACTAGATCTTGTCAAAGGACCATTCTTCTTGAAGCATGAGCTAAGGCCTTGCCATTGCAACACCTTATCATCCATTGCTTCATCTTAGCCGATTTTGCTTCATTCATTGAGTTGGAGAGGGAGGAAATCCACTAAGGCCTAGGGTTACCTACACCTTAGTAGCTAGTTTCCCCCTAGGGTTTGATAATTGGAGCCTTGGGTTACCAACACTCCAATTCATCAATCTCTCTTGTCTTTAACTCTTCTATTATCATTTTTCTTCAACATTTGTTGCTGCACTATTGACTCCATTTGCCCTAAAAGCACTAGTTGAAGCCCTCTCTTGAGTAAATGATCAACACAACCTTCAAAACCTACTCTTTGAGCAACCTACTAACACTTTCTAACCCTAGAATAGCCTAACCTACTAACAATATTGTTGTTGTTACTAAAGTAAGCTATAGCCATTAGATGCAGCACTAAGAGCTTATAAAAGCAATTGAAAAGGATGATTTATACCTTGTCTTATTTGCTTCTATCAAATGCTAGTATCATGATTTCAATGGTTAATGATTCTTAGTCATTTTGAAGCTATTTTCAAGGCATTTAATGTGAAGTATTGCTCTATAAAGATTGTTGTTATAAATTTTCTGTTTACTTCATCATATTCAGCAAATTGTTTTTCTCAAGAAAGTCCATGGTTGTATGAAGTGCTAACCAGCAAGTGTACTTGCAAATATATCTAGTTTCTTGTTGCTTTGTTCTGGGCAGGTACACTTTGACATATTATATTTTTCATTGGTTATAAAACCGGACTTTCAGATCGGTGGTGACTTGTGTGAGGGAATCTTTATCTAGCCACTTTGACTTTGCCTTCTCAGACCCCCAGGTCACCGGGGATGTCTCCCCTGGGCCTACCACCCTAAATAGAAAGAGACATCCTATTGAGGTGACAGTGATAGGATAGTCTCCCGTTACACCAATTTGTTCTCCTTTAACCTTTTCTTCTATTAAAGTACAAATTGCGCGATAACAGTTGACATCTGACAAACCATTCTCCAAAGCTTGAACAAGGTTCTCAAAGTAATTGTGTGTCACACTATATCATTGTCAAAAGAAACGGAATCAGTGTATGTAAAAAGGCAGGAATGAATGATAATACCACATTTGGGATATATCCAAAACTTTCTCATTTGAGCTTCACATTCAAATAATCATACAACTGAATATTTTGCAATATAACATGCTCATATAGGAATATGAATAGAAAATAAATAGAAAATTAACTCGGACATTGGGAGACAGATACAATGGAAATTCTGGCATCATGGCCACAAATTCATTCAAAATCAGCCATCCACCAACTAGCCTAAATAATAATGTTTCTAGTTGTTTCTTACATTTTCATTTTCTATCAAGTTTTACCCAAAATGTTTGGCATCTCCATGTTCTGAACCTTGTTGTCCGAGAAACCATTTGCATTTCTGAGTTTTGCATTCCTAGAACATTACTTCATATATGCAATGGCATAGTTGTATTTCCTGCGAGAAATGTATTTTTCTTATAGAAAGCTTCATCTTTCTTGTGTCATTTTCCTTCCCTCTCTAATAATGCCCATAAAGCATCCAAATCAAGAAAGAGCTTCCTTATGCATAGCTGTCAACATATTTTTTGACCTGGAGTAGAATATCTCCTACATAAGTCTTTCACTAAAAGCATCCAAGCCACGGGATGGCAAAGAGGAAGCCAACTAGACTATCTTGAAAGACTAGTAAAGATACAACTCAATTCAAAGCGATGTTTATTAAATAAATTTGTGATTTACTAGATCCAGGGTTTTTGATGTTTAATAGCACCAGTGACCAGTCATTGGGGCAATAAAATGTTTAACAAGTAGAATACATGCCAAAAGGAAGACTTTAAATGTTTTGCTAGACAAAAAAAGGATGAAGCAACTATAAATTATCATAAAACTGATTGAAACTAACATCAAGATGGCATGCTACAGGTTATAAAGATTAAAAAAATGAAGATGAACAGTAAAAACTACTAAGAATTAAAGACTAATGAACAAAATATAAAGAAATGTATACATGAAAAATTAACCATAACATAGAAAGGTAAAATAAAAAACAATCAACTATTTGGATGGACATATGGCAGGACGTTGAGACAAGTATTCACTACAGCTCAAGTCTGAAGGAATGGCACCAGGTGACAGGGACAACCAAAACAGGCACGGGAAGTAACGGTTTAGAATTAGTTAATTTTTTATTGGTCAATGTTAACTTTTAAGTTAGTTATTAAGTTTACATTTTTTGAAGTAACGGTTTAGAATTAGTTAATTTTTTATTGGTCAATGTTAACTTTTAAGTTAGTTATTAAGTTTACATTTTTTCAAGTCAACAAGACTTTACTTCTTTTTAAATCTAGAATGTATCCTCATCTGCGGTCCACTATGTGACAGTTAACCATACCTGCCACAGCTCAGCCATTCATTAAGTTGAGTGTACAACAAGATATCCCCCATTCATCAGACAGCCAACGATGTTCCCAAGCTGTACTATTGTACCCAGAGTTACTAGGAAAGCAGGAAACACATCCCAACCCCTTAGGATGCATTCGCATTTTAAAAGATAAAATTATTGCCACAGTAATGAGGCCATATAAGATTGCAAGAAACGGGCTATAGATTCTATGTAACAAAGAGAGGGTTAAAGCATGCCACAGAATAATGGACCAAGACCATGTCTAAATTTGTCATCACAGATAATGCCAATGAACATCTAGCAGAATGGACCATGCTTGTACTTGGCTGCATAGGAGGTTTCACATCAGGCATGCTTCATCCTCTCCCTCATGATTCCCAGGATGATGGGCAGTAAGTTAGAAGTACGCTACTTACTGTCAAACTGATTGGACAAATCAGCCCCTCAGGGTAACTAGCTGTTATTGTGTTGGTTGTTGAGCCGCCCTTCATCTAGATAATCCAGGAAAGAGGGGGGGATCTCATGAGATTTCCTTGGAAAGAAATTGATTTCAAAATCTATAATCAATCGTCAATGGTGGCTTGTCGGGTTGGCAAAAGCAGGGAGCTAATATAGTTGCCACCAAGGTTCAAATCCTACCAAGTGACATGCTCATGCTAGTGCTCGCATTTGTGGATGCATGCCAACACACTTGATAATGGTTGGGGCTAGGCTTGAACCCTGTGAATCCTAGGTACTTCGGTAGAATAGAATCTAGATAACCCCCTACTCATGAATGCACCCGTAATATTAAATTTAAATCCGAGTGCGTTAACCTCATTATAATAGGAGAAAGCCAATTCAAAATAAAATTATATAACAAAGACAACTAGTCAAGTTTCTTTATAGGGAACGAATCATTGCCAATATATGATATTAGCACTGACCTCAGACATTCAGACCAACAATGTCATATGTTTTACTTCATTTCACTTTGCTTCACTTGGGAAGACCTAGAAATATTTTAGGCATTCTTTATTGGCATACTACCATATTCTGGTTTTCACTATCCCCCTTTGGCTGCTTATATTCAGTGTGATGATGTGATATAATTTCACTATTTCTGTATTCCTGTTCTTTATGCTTCCAAACATTGTTTTTCAACACGTTTTTGGAATCTAATTGCATTACACTTTCCTCTTATTCTGTCATCCCATTTTCAATTTATCCTTCTGAAAAATCTACTATCTACAACATCATAGAGGAAAAGAATATAGATAGGTAAAGTAAATTTATTTAACAGAAGCCTGGCTCGTAATTGAAATAGCACATTAGTTAGATTGTTGATTGCAACCTCTTCGTAAACATAGTTTCTCTAGATTTGTACTTGCTAGCTTTACCAGCTCTGAGCCCTAGTTGGTTTGTGTGACTTATTTGCTTATAAACAAATCCTGAGTCACATATTTCTTTGGCGTTAAATATTCTCTATGCAAACATGCAGATTACTAGTGCACTGTAAAAAATTTGAACATACATAGGAAATTATGCAGTGCTGGTTATCTCATTTATTTCATGTGTTGATTTTAAAATTGCAACATAAATACAAAGTTTGGTTACTGAATATGGACGAACTGTGTTCCATAGAATGGTGTAATTCTCCTTCAACGATAGATCCATGGTTGCCTGTAACCATCATAAGCGAATATTCTGGGTCCTGTCAATGCCTTCAAGGAGTTTAGTTGATAGGTAGAAATGTATTCTGTGTTCAAAAACTTGTATATGGTGATCAGAAAGGCACAGCGGCTATGGGTACACCAGATTTTTGAAAAGTCGGGACCTGGAATCAAGGAAGAGACACACATACATGTGTCTGTGTCAGATGCTCGATTTAACATTTTTCGTGGAGAGATTAGTGGATGTCCCTCAGCTGTATTAGTTCTCTCTCCTATACTGGATGCCCCTCATATTATGTATCGTCATGTGGACATGTGCTAAGACAAGGGCCGTGGTGGTTATAACCACCTCTTCAAAAATGTAGCTGCATCAACATTTGTACGATGGAAAACCAATGGCCATTACAACCTCCACACAATATGGATCTAGGATGGAGATGTGTGCCAAAATGGTCCTATATGTTGTTACAACAGTCATCTAAAGCTGGAACGACCTCCAATGATGTGCCAATGAAACCCCCAAGTGGCACCTCTCCTCAAAAGGGTAACAAACTCCAGCTCAAAGAGGTTTGTTCCATTAAACAACCCATTAAAGATGGAGTGGATCTCCATAACCATAAGCAAGGTCGCCCTACTAGATTACCAAAAAGAAACCTAGACCTCAATCAATCTGGAAAAGTATGCTTGGCTCCGATGCTTATTTCTGTTATCATATCATTGCAGGGTTATTTTTAGATCAGCCTATAAATGCAAAGGTGCTGCCATGAGTCTGCAACGCCTTAACTTCCAAGAATTGAACCTTCCTATTACTGGTATTGAATGAGCAACACAGGATGGTACAAGTATGAAGAGAACCCTCTAGCCTCAGCGAATGGCATATAGATGGTGCATTTCAAAATCTGGAAACCCCACTGCTGTGTATTGGTATTTTCTGACCTCACAACATCTACCTCAGCCATCAAAAAGACACCCCAAACAACTATATAAATACATGATATAATCAAAAACTAACTTGAGTCAGCCCCAGACTTTATTAGAGACAGGTCAGCTCCGGCCTTTTGCTTGGAACAGGTCAGCCCTGCCCTTTTGCTTGGAACAGATCAGACCTCTTCACAAAATTTGAAACAATTACTCCAGATCAACCTCCTTTTGACTTTCCAACATTTGGTTTTGAGGACCCTATTGATAACAATCTGAGGAAGGATTACAGTATGGGTGTGCCTTGCAGCCCTTTGAAAGCATTGTCAGTATTATACTATGCCTATAAAATAGAATGAGGAAAAAAGGCCTTCAATTGCATGCTTGAACAAACTAGGTCCATTAAATCTTCAAGCATTTGGAACCCTGGTCTGGTGCAGACCTCCATATCATTAGTACAGGAAACTCTTGAATTTCTTAATCAGGTTCAGCAATATACATTTTCACTGCTATCTGGGAGAAGAAGATTGGATCTGACCTCAAAAGAATTTGAAAAGTATAACAACCATACTGTTAAGATATGCCTGAAAATAGTGTTCACTGTTGACTGTTACAGGCTTCTACATCAAGCTATCAGTCTACAGTGCCCTTTGGATGACACGATTCTGCTTCAAGCTTGTTACATTATCGATCTGACTGATCTATAGCGGTAATTATTTTCCCAATTAGAGGGTCTGGGCACATACATACTTTACCCAAGGGTAAATTTGGAGAGCAATTTCACAAAAAAAAATCTGACTAAGTTAAGCATCATTCTGAGCAGTGATATCTCTTGGGAGCTGCTTCTAAACCTGTTAGGAAAGAGACATACTCATCTTGGCCAGCATCACATTTGGAACAATCCTTTCCAGAGTTCATAGAAACACATAGTTAACCATAGAATTAAAAATGCTGGACCGAGTCATCAGCCAGAGCAGGGGATATATGACTCTCCTCGGCCTTGTCCATGGTGATTAATCTTCCAAAGGTGTACGCTTCTTCAAGTAACCTTTTATATCTTCATCCTCATATGCTGAGTGCTTTGGACAGTGGGCTGGTGGAATTTAGTGCTAGAATAATGGTAAGAAAAGTATGCTGGCTCATCTATTCCACCAGCACAATGGGTCATATGTCATCCATCATCCTTTTTATGTGTGTGTTCCAAGGATGAGATTCTATGTCTCTCCATTTCTGTGCATTCTTCAATAGTTTTAGAGCAAATTGCTGCCTTACTTTGCCATCCAAACAAAGTCAGCAACCTCACTGATGATTAGAAATGCTACATGAAATTTCACATAGGATGCTACTAACAATACTCTGAGAGCTCCACTTCTGATTATGTGGTCTTTGGCTGAGGTAATTAGCAGCTTCTTCAAGTTCATGTTGCTGAGCAAACTGCTTCAGATTGCCATCTACAGTCCCACATCATCCTTTTCAAATACAGGCATAGATTGGTGGCAGCATATTTAGTTCCATATGCCACAATTCTTCCTATCTGATTTAGTAAAATAATTATGCCATATCTCATGAACGTCTAGCTAGGTGAGGGATGGACCAGCATACAATCATGCCCATAAATGAAGCATTCTCCACAAATGATGATCAAGAAATAACCAAATGCTCTTGAGGCACTGTCAACCAAACCAAAAAATATCCATCAAGTGACCAATAGGAGGCTGACAAGTATGCATCATGAGGAGTGCACAAATAAAAGTGGCATAACAATCAATATCCTCCAAGGGAGTAGTGAGCCTCTTCCAACCAAAGTACCAAGGCAATCAAGTGAAAGTACTATGTCCAAAATCAAACCCAACAGTCCATGATGCAAAATTGAAGTAACTCCTACCTAAATTCCAACCTTTGGAAGGCAAGAATCATGTCACCTTGCAAATCTCTGGCTCATGCGATGAAAATCACATGAGCAATCCTCATAAAAAATGGGGAATAACAGTTCCCATGGAGGCAAATTCCACCTGTAATGCAGAATCAGGACTCAGCTATCTAGTAAGTTCAAGCTATCAGGGCCATTTTGGGAAATTTAAAATTATATGGAATTCCTCTGTTTTGCATATTCTGGCATCTAGAAAAAACTGTTATGTAGGTAATAACTATTGTGCATTCCATCATTTCATGTGCTATCTGGATAATTTTTGTTGTTAGAAAACAGAAAAGGAGTTTTTGTTTGTTGTTAGAAAACAGAAAAGGAGTTTTGTTTCCAGGAGCAGTTTTTTACATTTCATCAGGCCTTAAAGTGATTTAAAAGTCTTATCTATGACTGAACATCGATGTTTGAGATCTGGAGAATATAAGAATACTATCATTTTTCAACAAGTTGTCTTAGCAGGAACTAAATATTATTGGATGCAAAGAATAAATTTTGTAAGTGTTGAAAGTCCTTGTATTCTTGTCATATATCATTAAGATTTCTTAGCAGAATCTCAATTATTGTTAACAATGAACATGCCTCTTGAGCAGATATTTAGGTGGATCTTTTGATGTAAAGTCACTAGTGGAAAACTTACTACACAAACTTGCTGAAAAGCATGCCATTACGGTGAATGTATATGATATTACAAACAGTTTGGTGCCTTTCATAATGTATGGACCTCCAGTTAATAATAATGGATTATCACATGTCAGTGCACTTGATTTTAGAGATCCATTCCAGAAGCATCAGAATCCAGATGCTTTGCAGGTATTGGAATTAATGAGCAGCAATTTGTTATTAAACCGTCCACATTTATGGCTAATAATTCATTCATTCTGAGATTAGGAAATGTTGATTATCTGTAACGAACATAAATATATAAAATATATAGATATAAATAAATAATCATTAAATAATAACAATTAATACATCATAATGAAAAGACATGTCTTATCCAAAAAACATGTCTATTAATGGAAGGGCACCCCTGTGTGGGTATATATGGCCCTCATTGTCATTGTAATGAATCATCTCATTCATATACATTTTACTCGATATAATATTATTTCAACCTAAATGGATTACCTTATTCTATCCTACTTAAATTGGATATTCTTATAATTGTCAAACAAGTTTGTTTGTCACAGTGGTATCAGAGCTTCATTTTTCTGATTCCCGCCTTTGGCCACCAGACTCTTGGTCAAGTTCGTTGCCCTTGGCAACAAAATTGTTGGTTTTTTTTTAGCCACACCCATTTTAGCAAAAAAAAAAATTGTTTGCAGGTTTTTAACCACAATCGGGCTCTTGGCCATTAAAAGTTTAGAAATTCTGTAAAGAAAAAAGAGAGTTATTTCGCTGCCTAGAAAAATCAAGGAAAAGTAAAAGCATTAATATATATATATATATATATATATATATGCTGGTGGAAGCAGATAATCCGAATAGAGCTGGTCGACCATTTTAATATTTGCTGGGGGCAATAAACTTAGGCCCGTGGCTATTTCAGTCACCGCCCTTGGAGAATCGGGACTTGGAAATATAACAAATTCAGGAGGTATTTGGACAATCCGCCGCCAACTTAGGCTGCAGGGATCTCTGCTGTTTGGGACAGTTTGACAAAGCTGTTAGACAGAATTGGAAGCCACTACAAGCAGCATACCCCTGGCAGTTCAAAACACCCAGACCCGTTGTTTCCAACGCCATTAGCAATCGTATAATCATGGGGTATTCAAAGGGTTTCATTCCTGTGGTATTAGAAGGGCTGCACAAATTTGAAGGAAATCTACCGTTAATTCAAGAAATAAGATCGCTGCCAACAACCGCCAATAAATCTGTAATTACATGTAGCCATCAATCCGTACATCTGTCGATCCGTATTGCCATTGTTTTTGTACCTATACCATTTCCATAGGCGTAAGCTAAAACCCAAACGTTTTGAACCTTTGCCGGCAGCCGTTTTCCGTGTCCGGACTCCCGTCGTCGATCATGTCAGAGCTCCGGCCGGCTACCAACTCCACTTGCCCAAACGCCGTTACCGTGACACAAACCTCTGCCATCCCTCAAAATATGAGCAATCCCAATGAGCTGTAATGCATGGCATAGTTAGCCATCCAACTGCCATGCCATGCGCCATGGAATGGATCCATGCATATCCGTTGAAAAATTTGGACTTGTAAAGAGGCGGGCTCCAAAGGCTGGTTGAAATTTGCATCGGCGATTGGTATCTTGCCCTGTTTTTTTGCAATTCGCTGAAGGTCTGTTAATACTTTATCGTTTGCTTGTGTTCCAGGTCGCCTTCGACGCCTTAGGATTTGCAGCACCAATTCGAGCTCTGGGGAACAGGATTGCGAAGAGAATGTGGGAAGAGGGCCCTTACATAGCTCTGCATTTACGGCTGGAGAAAGATGTGTGGGTTAGAACGGGATGCCTTCCCGGCTTGGGTTCAGAATACGACCAAATAACCCAAGAGGAATGGAGAAGCCATCCAGCTCTCCTTACATCACGATCCAACGTGACTTACACAAACTGGAAGCTTGTTGGCCTCTGTCCTCTAAACGCCATGGAAATCGCCAGGTTATTTTCTTTCACTTTTCTTTTGTTTTAAGCATGATATTCCTTAAAATTTTCGCTATTCTCTTATCCTCCATCACCAACTTCCCCGCCATTGTAACAGGCTTCTTAAAGCCATGGGAGCACCGACAGACAACCGAATATACTGGGCCGACGAAGAACCGTTAGGCGGAAAGAAGGCGGTGGAGCCTCTAATCAAACACTTCCCAAATCTTTACAACAAGCAATGCCTGGCCTTGCCAGGAGAGCTCGAACCTTTGAACAACAGAGCATCACTTCTTGCTGCAATCGATTCCATTGTGGCACTAAATAGCGATGTTTTCATGGCATCACATGGAGGAAACATGTGTCGTGCGATTCAGGTACTCTCTTCTTCTCCATGCTTAGAATTCTATCGCGCATTCTATCCATAATTGCGTTATGAAATTTATTAATTCATGATTGTGCAACAGGGCCACAGTGTTAGAATTAGCACAGCAAAGCAGAACAAAAGTGTCTTTTTATTTTTCAGTTAGGATAACAACTAGATCTGATATTCAGAAAACAAGTCTGCACTACTGAACAGAGAAAACACATGTGTGCTCAGATCTAAATAGTTTAATATAGTTAAAAGGTAGATCTAATAGATCTGATCTACAATGCTGGAATAAATCTTAAACAGATCTATAGATCTAAGCTCAAAATGAAAACACAATCTGATCATGAGTAGTGAACCACAACTTCAGAAACAAAGAGTAAGAGTACAGTCTAGTTCTAATAATATTCCCTGCTGATACATAAATCTAGATATCTCTAAACAAAAACTCAAAGTACAATCCAGATCTGAAAACTGAGTAGATAACTTACCTTGCCCTGAAGACTTACCTCTTAAGAGGTCACAGCCACACACAGAGATGCAAACCATTTGTAATTATGCTCAGACAAAGTCCAGCTCATAGATCCACCATATAGGTTGGATCTTTGACCAAGAGATAAAGGAACTTTCTTGCCACCAAGAAGATAGGGCCACAGGGATACAAAACCAAAAATCAAACCCTCAACAGAAGTTTCAAACACTCAAACCCTCACTCAAAAATCTGTTGATGAAACCCTCACACAAAATTAGCTCAAGGTAGGCTGTGGCTACAGAATATACGTCAGAGTCTTAAACAAAACTGCAGTCACTCACAGCAGAAGAGAGGGCCACAACCACAGTCGCAACATAGCAGTGGAGAAGGGTCACAACTGCCAACACCCCATAGAAAAAGAGAGGCCGCTCCTATCTGTACCCACAGCAGAAGGGAGGCCACATCTATCAGCAAACTTTCAACAGCAGAAAGGAGAGAAGGGCCGCAACAAAAATCACCCTACAGCAGCAAGGGGAAGGGTCGCTCCACCAGTCACCCTCAGCAGCAAGGAGAAGGGCCGATTGCTATCACCCCACAGCAGCAAGGAGGGAGGGCTGCACTTGCTGTCACCTTACAGCAGCAAAGAAAAGAGGGGGCCGCACCACAGTCCTCCTAAGGAAGAACCGCACCACACTGCAGAAGACAGACCAGCAACAAATGCCATCAAGGAGGCCGCATTTACTAAACAGGGGGCCGCACCTACTAGCACAACAGTCCTCTAGGGTAGCCGCAGCAACAAGGCACTCCAACAGTCAAACCCTCAACAGACAAGAGAGCCGCAGCTAGGAGAGAGAGAGGATCCACTGACCTAAAGGAGATCAAGAGCATAACAATCATAGTGTATGTTGTGAGGGGTAGGGGGGTTTTATTTATAGTTTAGGCTAGGGTATAAATTTAAATTAAAATAATTTTATTGAATATAACATGTTTAAATTGAATAATTTAAACATGATATAACTTACATTTTAATTTAAACAAYATTTAACCCTTAKAACAAAAACAACATAAAAMCCCAAATCAACACAAGCAAGGGAAAGGGAGGGTTTAGGAGGGTTTACAAGGTGGCAATACTTGTTCATTCATTTTCAAGGTGACCTTTATTACTTTATCATCATTGCATATGGAACACATCCCTTATGTGGTCATGCCCATCTTCAAGGAGGGTTATGCACCAACAAGGTACCTGATCGAAGATCAGGTTGCCCCAGAACTTTTCTGAGGTCTTATCCACCAAGGTCCAAGACCAAGGATCAACCCATGCCCCAGGCATGGGTACCCTGGACATTTCCAGGGGCCCTGGACATATCTAGGGGCTTTAGCTGCTTGGTCCCAGACCAAGAACCCCAGTCATATACTGGGGGCCCTTACAAGGGTCTTTTGCCATGGCACTGACTGTTTGGTCCCAGACCAAGAAACCCCAGGGGTGCACTTGGGGGCCCTAGATCTCAGCTAGGGTCTTTGCCATCCTCCCGAAGAATGGCTCTTGCAGCTGCTATAAATTTAACACACAGGGCGTACTCGGGCCACAAAAAGCACATAACTCCCAACAAAAGACAGATGCTTCCTCACTTCCTTCACAAAACATTGCCTAAAGAAGATTTCAACAACATTGTTAGGCGTCTGCATGACGAATCGCTTGGGCAACCAATATTCAGAACGACTAAATTAGGGCGTGATGCCGTGGCTTACTCGGTTCCTGAATGTATGTGCTCAAAACAGTATGAAGAGCACAAGTAGTCATGTTTCTTATAATCAACCGTCGAAACATGATTGAACAACAATACCCCCTGGTTCGAAAGCTCGAACTAAGGATTTGCAAACAGCGGATAATATAAACGTCCGCTAATCCTAAATTATTAGTTGTCTGGCGGAGTAGAATACTCATGTCTAAGTGAGCGTCCTATGCATGGCGCTCTGCCTATTCTGATTCATTATTTATTTATTTATTGAAGGCTACAAAAAGCAGAGCTGTATTTTGAATTTTCTAAAAAGTCCTCGCGGGACAATGAAGAGACTTACGGCAGGGCCACCGCTGTAAATGTAAATACGCGGGGTATGGATGTGTGTGTTCTTTGAAACTGGCCATCATGACGCGGACTCACTCCATAAGTCGGTGCTTCTTTAAAATTAAAAAGTCATACATATTCATATGGAGTGAGAAGAGAATTGGAAAATAATACTCACCCCCAGCCTTCAACTACAATTGTAACTGGCATGCCAACATTGAAAATAAATCCAATCCCCGCCATTCAACTGGAATGGGAATAACAAACGGCAAAATGAAATTATTTGTATATATAGATACTCCCAGATCATATCTTACTGGAATTGGAATGACGACAGAAACATTAAATTATATATATATATGATCGCTATTCATGTGCAAATTGGGTATTTTCAATTATAATGCTTATGCTTGTAATACTAAAATCTTTGTAATATGTTTTAGAAAAGATTTTTTAAATAGATAGCATTCATAAGTGAAATCTTGTAGAAAAGAAATCAAGAAATGAAATGAGTACAAAATTCTTCAGGCACAACAAGAGTGTAAGGAATAGGGTAGTGGAAAGAATGAAACCCCCATCAGAAACTCGCAAAAACTGAACTAGCGTTGTTCTCGTTCTCTTACACAATCTAAGTCACCTGACACAAAGACACGGGACGCGGAGGACACGGAAATACGAGTATCCGATACGGACACGACGACCCTCGAAATCAGGACAAGGGGATCACATTATATATATATATATATATATATATATTAATATAAGTTAAAAATTACTGAAATAGACAAAATATTGATAGATCATAGACTATAGTAGATATTGATATACACTGATACTCCGAAAAAGATACATCATAGATTCATACATCATACAAAATTCAAATCAATCAATCTCTAAACATCATACTCATAGAAGTTAGAACATAGACATATTGATAGTCTGATACTGTATACAATGTACATGATACAAATTATACAATGATATGAACATGTATGAATCATGAATATGATGTAACATTAGAATTTAGAACCAATGTGAATGAACCATAAATACTAAATAGCAGTTTGCAGATTTCTCATTAACTTTAGTCTTTAAGTCATCAAAATAAAAATGTATTACATAGATGCTAAGGGAATTCTACTCCAAAATACAAAATAGAGTAGAATCTAGATACAAAATAGGTAGGTACTAGGAATCTCATATCTCATAGACTCATAGATATTAGAGTCACTATAAGTTTCAATAGTCCTCCTCCATGTCATAATTAGCATCACTACCACTGTCTTGTCCTCCATCCTCCTCCTCCTCCTCTATGCCCAATCCAAGCTCTGTTGCTCCACCTGCTGGTGTGGTGGATGACTCATCAAGAGGCTCCTCATTGTCCTCATCAAAAGTGACCGGCTCTAAGACCGGTTCATTAAGATCCATGTTGGCTAATGCCGACTCAATATTGCCATCCAAACCCATACCATCAGGAAAGACATCCCACATCTTTGTCTTTCCCTTCAACCACTCCTGCCTTTTCCTATAAATAAAATGAAGGTTGGTGTGCACATACACCATTGTCTCTGCCTTGGACTGCTCAATTCTTTTTTTTTTACACTGTACAAATTTCCATATGTGCTCCAATTCCTCTCGCAACAAGAGGATGAAGTAACCTAAGAAAGGACCCTGGAGGCTAATTGTTGTAGAATAGGGCATGCTGCCCCATGAGTTGCCCACCATAAATAGGCCTCTTTGATCCCCCTGTCTTGAATCACATCATACCCTCCAAACCTCTTAGTGCCAATGGAGAACTCAACGAAGCCTGCCTCAATCTCATTAAGCAATGCTCTATCCTAGTATATCCTTCTAAATGCTATCTTTCTCCCCTGTGAAATCTCTCCATCCATGTGAGGAGGGAATCTGGGTGAAGGGCCAACACCGACAGTGAGCCACTCTTGACTGTAGAACTTGGGGTTCAATGAATGAGCCAAGCAATAAAAAGGTGTACAATTCTGATCCCACCTAGAAAGAAGAATATCATGTACAGTGGACCATAAGCTCTCTGTTGATGTCCCATACTCAAGGGACTCATTCTCCATAACAATTGTCTTCATAGACTCAATCATGGAGTCTCATCCCTCATAAACATCTCCTAATATGGGCTTGTCTGTGTCTGCAAACCTTAAAAGAGAAATGATAGGGTCCATGATCTTAATGCTAAGATTGACCCTCTCCCACCAACCATCATCTAACACTATGTCCTTTACCCTTTTTGAAGCAGTTTGATCTATCTTTCTCCAAAAAGACCAAAGATCTGAAATAACCATGGCAAGAGCGGCCTTGACCTCCCTCAACCTCTTAAGCATGATGAATGAGGAAGCAAACAGAGTATCTGCAATCTTCAACAATGATAGATGTGTGTATTGTTTATATATTGTAAGGGCATTGGTATGGTTTTGTACAAAATTCTGGATATGGCGTGCATCATCAATAAGAGTGCCAATCCATGTCACATCTGAAGCAATGGATTTAAGTGCTAAATTCAAGGAATGAACAATGCACGGTGTCCAAAATATTTGTGGATATTTAGCTTCCACAATTATGCCAACAGCTTTGCAAACAGGTGCATTGTCTGTAATAATTTTCACACAAGAATCAACACCTACATCTTCAATAACTTTTATGAACAACTCACCCATATATGTTGCATCCTTGTATTGTCCAAGAGCATCCACCGGTTTCAAGAAGATCGGTCCATTCTGGGAAGACACCATGAAATTGATGAGTGGATGGCGTGCTGCATCCGTCCACCCATCAGAAACAATACTAACACCTGATGAGACCCATGTAGATTTAATGGGTTGTAGCATTTTTCCACCTCCTTTGCCTTACTCAACAATGTGGTTCTAAGCTTCTCTGAACTCGAAGGCACATACCCTGTTGGAGCTTGTTCAACTAGAGCTCTACACATCTCAACAAACATAGGAGACCATGCAACATTAAATGAGATGAAGTTGAGATAGAAAAAAAATGCAATGGTAAGATCAACTTCATCTCTCTTCTCTTGCTGAAAAATCTTGTCCATTGGACCACGAGTTGAGGCTGCCCTCTTTTTTGGTGTTGGCATGTCAAACCCACTCCCAAATCTGCTAGATGGAGTCCTCAAGAAAGGAAGAGGATCCTCATTCTTTTGTTTGTTGCTCATTGCTGCCACATTCCCCAAACCAACTGTATCTTCTATCTCCATCAACGCTCGTTTTCCAACACTCACTGCTTTACATGCTCCAAGTCCACAAGCAAGGCCCAATAAATGGCCTTTAACCCGGACGTAGGTGCTCTTGTACTCGGTGTTGCAAAAATTACAAATCCAAATAACATTCCCTCCCCCATAAGCCTTTGAGATTGATGCCTGCACTTGTTTTTTAGTGACATACTTCCATAGGGGGTATTTCTTCTCACTAGCTTGTCTCCTTGCTACAACAGGGTCATATGCAGCCCTTGAAACAGCAGCAACACTAGCAATAGCATTGGCACTTGAAATAGATGGAGAGCTTCCAACACCTGATGAAGATAAGTTTTGTCTTTGAGCATTGGCATTCCCCTCTCTCTTTTGACCTCTACCTGCCATGATTTCTTGCTCAATGCTGACTCAAGAGTCAAGACTCAAAGACTCAAAACCAAATCTGAAATGTTTAATGAAGTAGGGCAGCTGCCAAGTTCCAACAAATAAAATGCCATTAGTTTGCAAATTGCAAGTTTTTTTGTGACAAATAAAAGACCTTAGACAATACAATTTAATCTACCCTTTCCTTTTACAGTTTTACTATTTAATCTACCCCTTCCTCTAGACTCTAAACTCAAAGACAATACAAAAAGGGAACTGGGGTCTACTTTCACAGCCCTATACTTCAACAATGGTATGCTGAGTTGGGTTATATGGGTGGTGGTAAAGTGGGGTCTGTTTTGTTACAAAACAGACCCCACTTTATCACCACCCATATAACCCAACGTAACAAAACAGACCCCACTTTACCACCACCCATATAACCCAACTCGGCATACCATTGCTGAAGTATAGTGCTGTGAAAACAGACCCCAATTTACTTCTAAACTTCAGCATACAAATTGGGGTGACTGTGGTCTGTTTTGTATGTTGTGTTTAGAGTCTAAACACAACATACAAAACAGACCCCAATTATTTCTAAATGGAACTCTAATAAATTCAATAAACTTCACCAAATTGGGGTCTGTTTTAGAGGTAAAGTGTGGTGACTGAGGTCTGTTTTGTATGTTGTGTTTAGAGTCTAAACACAGCATACAAAACAGACCACAGTCACCACACTTTACCTCTAAAACAGACCCCAAAATATGTTGTGAGCATAGGCAATGGGCACTGGCCACTCATCCAAACTCGGCCAGACGACTCCGACTTACTTGTAAGTTGTGATTTGTGAACTGGGTTGTTGAGTTGTTGAGTTGCTACGATGGTTGCTTCAAGCTTTCTGCCAGGAGGTCCACAGAGATATCCTAATCCGGTTGCACTTTCTCACTTCAAACTTCTTGTTCGTTGGGCATAGGAGGGTCGTTACTTGTTGCCAAGAGGAGCTATCCACGGTGAAGACACGAAGACTACTCAAACAATGAAATGGAACCATAAAAAGACAAACAAAACCCATTTATTACCTCCCGCGGGCTCCTTTACGAGGGACACGTGTCATAAAATCGTGACACATGTGGAAATCATGTCTGGTACGGTTTTAGGTCGTGTCCCAAACCTATGACACGTGTGGAAATCATGTCTAGTACGTACCGTATCGTGTCATCTCAATGACACCTCGGATATGGACACCTAGCCTAAAATGGACATGTCAGGTGACTTAGCTTACAATATGAGTAAAACTAGTTTTCTTTTTCTTTATTTAACCCAAAGGCAAGAACCCCATCAATGATTCCCCTCTATAATACTAGAACGGCTACCACTGCCACAAACACCAAAGCAGCCACTAGCAACATTTTCACAGACACAGACGCAGTCACGCTTGAGTTGCTCTTTAATTCTCATTAATTCTCTCTCAACGGAAGGAAATGGTGATTGATGAGTAAGCAAAGGAAAGTAGGAGTTATGACCTCGAGAGGAAGGGGGAGTTGAAGTTGGATTTTTGGATTTTTGCCGAGGAAGGGGGAGTTGAAGTTGGATTTTTGTCGATAGAGGAACTCCCGGCAGTCACTGCTAAAAGAAAGAATGCAGGAGAATAAATCTGAAAAGAAATGCAAGAAATGGGGTGGGGGGAATGACTTAACTTTTGCCGCATTCCTAGGCAGATCCTTGGCTTGGGTGACGTTGATGTCAAGCTACTTAACGACGTCGTTATTGAGGAGATTACACAGGCATTGGGAGTCCTTGGCGATGATAGAGATTCGAGCAGAGCAGCAAGATTTTGCAAATCCCTTTGTAGAACGAGCGAGAACACCATAGATCACAAGCGGGACGGTGGAATGGTTTCGAGGGTGTGCTCCAGCAAGAAAAATGCTAAATGAAAGCGAATTCACAATAAAGATAGGGTTCTTGCACAGGCCTCTGCAGAGCGAGCGAGAGAACCGCATATCACAGGCGAGACGGTGGAATCGTTTCAAGGGCGTATTCAAACAAGAAGAATGCCAATTGACAGGGAATTCGCAGGCAAGAGAACCAGATATCATAGGCAGGACGGTTGATTGGCTTCGAGGGCATATTCCAGCAAGAAGAATATAATTGGTCGTGGAATCGTGGCAACAGGATGTAGCTGCCCGTGGAATCATGGCAACAGGTGCAGACAAGGGTATTTTTAAACAAGAAAAATACGTAATCGAGTAAGAATAATGCCAATTGACACACAATTCAAGATGAAGATGGGGGTTTTGCTTAGGCCTCTTGCATTCACAATCTAGCCCAGCGAGAGCAAGAAGAATGGTAATTGTTGGCAAGTAATAGCCCAGCGAGAGTAAGAAGAATGGTAATTGTTGGCAAGTAATAGCCCAGCGAGAGCAAGAAGAATGGTAATTGTTGGCAAGTAATAGCCCAGCGAGAGCAATATCCAGACTATTGTTAATTATTGTTGGAGAGCAATATCCAGTTTGCTAAACAGCATTGAATGTTGCAGCGGGTGGAATATAGGTTGTGCATTCAATGTTGCGACAGGTGAAATATAGATTATGGGATCTAAAATATGTGGAATTTGAAAGCAATTCACATTGTAGGATTTGAAAGCAATTCAGATTTGATAATCAATAGTCTACTTATTGCAATATTCAATGCTACATAGCCAGCTAAATATTGATCACTGTAATTGTTGGTGGAGTCCAGGACAGTCCATCATGACAGAAAGTCCATCACGGCATTGTTATGTCAACTCGTCAATGCCAGTGACATGAAAGCCCACAAGAATGCAAAAATCCTTCAAATAAAAATAAAACATAATTCATCCTAGCTAGGGAAAACAAAATATTTGAGACGATACTAGTAGGGGCGATGCTAAGGGCACATGATAATTGTATACAAAGTTGGTAACTAGTGTGGTGAGAAGACTCTGGTTCCTTTAGGAGAAAAGTAAGATGAAAAGAAAACAACAAATAATCTTTAATTTTCTTTTTCAAAATTCCAATTTGTGAGAAGGAGAATATGTCCAATTTTTAATATTGATGACACAATTTTATATTAAAAAAGTATTATGGAAACTATAAAATTGGTCATAGCCTATCGATTAGATGATAGAGTTCAAAAAAATTCTATCACAATTTATTCATTATAATTTGTGTGTTTTAGGTATGTATATGGCTTTGTATACTTCAATAATTATAGAAGTATTATATAATGCATAATGAAAAAAAATATATCTAAAATTAATATTTTTGCTTTGGAGGGTCCCAACAATGTTTTCGACTTAGATACTTCCGGTTTTGTTTTTTTATGGTTGTTTTCTTCCCATTGAGATTGTAGTGTTGTACCATCCAAAGGAAATTTCTTGACCTAAGGACTCTTACTCTTTATGACATCTACATTTCCTAAGAAAGCTCAAGAGGACAAGTCCTCTATAGTAATTATAGACGATGGAGGGGGAGAGCAAAAACTCATGTGGTGAACCTGTGGAACAACGCCCTTTGGAACTACGCCCTCTGGAGCTATGACCTCTGGAACTACACCCTCTGGAACTATGACCTCTGGAACTACGCCCTCTGGAACTATGACATGTGGAACTACGCCCTCTAGAACTATGACCTCTAGTACTACGCCATGTAGAACTGTGACCTGTGGAACTGTGACCTATGGAACTGTGACCTGTGGAACTATGACCTGTGGAACTACGCCCTCTGGAACTATGACCTGTGGAACTATGCCCTCTGGAACTATGCCCTCTGGAACTATGACCTGTGGAACTACGCCCTCCAGAGGGCGTAGTTCCAAAGGTCACAATTCCAAAGGGTGTAGTTCCACAGGTCATAGTTCTAGAGGGCGTAGTTCCACAAGCCATAGTTCCAGAGGGCGTAGTTCCACAAGAACTATGACCTCTAGAACTATGCCCTGTAGAACTGTGACATGTGGAACTGTGACCTGTGGAACTATGCCCTTTGGAACTATGCCCTGTGGAACTTTGACCTGTGGAACTACGCCCTCTGGAACTATGCCCTCTAGAACTATGACCTGTGGAACTACGCCCTCCAGAGGACATAGTTCTAGAGGGCGTAGTTCCACAGGTCATAGTTCCAGAGGTCACAGTTCCAGAGGTCACAGTTCCAGAGGGCGTAGTTCCACAGGTCATAGTTCTAGAGGGCGTAGTTCCATAGGTCATAGTTCCAGAGGGCGTAGTTCCACAGGAACTATGACCTCTAGAACTACGCCCTGTAGAACTATGACCTGTGGGACTGTGACCTGTGGAACTATGCCCTCTGGAACTATGACCTCTGGAACTACGCCCTCTGGAACTATGACCTCTGGAACTGTGACCTGTGGAACTATGACCTATGGAACTACGCCCTCTGGAACTATGACCTCTGGAACTACGCCCTCTGGAACTGTGACCTGTGGAACTACGACCTGTGGAACTACGCCCTCTGGAACTATGACATGTGGAACTGTAACTTGTGGAACTACGCCCTCTAGAACTATGACCTCTAGAACTATGACCTGTGGAACTACGCCCTCTGGAACTATGACCTGTGGAACTACGCCCTCTGGAACTACGACCTCTGGAACTATGACCTGTGGAACTACGCCCTCTGGAACTACGCCCTCTGGAACTTTGACCTGTGGAACTACACCCTCTAGAACTATGACCTCTGGAACTATGACCTTTGGAATTGTGACTTGTGGAACTATGCCCTCTGGAACTATGACCTCTAGAACTATGCCATGTAGAACTATGACCCGTGGAACTATGAACTATGCCCTCTGGAACTATGACTTGTGGAACTATGCCCTCTAGAACTATGATCTATGGAACTATGACCTTTAGAACTACGCCCTCTGGAACTGTGACCTGTGGAACTATGACCTGTGGAACAGTGACTTGTGGAACTACGCCCTCTGGAACTATGACCTCTAGAACTACGCCCTGTAGAACTATGACCTGTGGAACTACGCCCTCTGGAAATATGACCTGTGGAACTACGCCCTCTGGAACTATGACTTGTGGAACTACGCCCTCTGGAACTATGACCTCTGGAACTATGCCCTGTAGAACTATGACCTGTGGAACTACGCCCTCTGGAACTATGACCTGTCGAACTACGCCCTCTAGAACTATGACCTGTGGAACTACGCCCTCTAGAACTACGCCCTCTGGAACTATGACCTCGGGAACTACGCCCTCCAAAACTATGACCTCTGGAACTATGCCCTCTGGAACTATGACCTCCGGAACTACGCCCTCTGGAACTATGACCTGTGGAACTACGCCCTCTGGAACTATGACCTGTGGAACTACGCCCTCTGGAACTACGCCCTGTAGAACTATGACCTGTGGAACTACTCCCTCTGGAACTATGACCTGGGAACTATGACCTGTGGAACTATGCCCTCTGGAACTATGACCTTTGGAACTATGACCTATGGAACTATGACTTGTGGAACTACACCCTCTGAAACTATGACCTCTGGAACTATGACCTCTATAACTACACCCTGTAGAACTATGACCTGTGGAACTGTGACCTGTGGAACTATGACCTGTGGAACTACGCCCTCTGAAACTATGACTTGTGGAACTTTGAACTGTGGAACTACGCCCTCTGGAACTATGACTTGTGGAACTACGCCCTCTGGAACTATGACCTATGGAACTACGCCCTCTGAAACTATGACCTATGGAACTACGCCCTCTTCCACAATGGATACTTCCACAGGTTATTGTTTATGTGACATACTTCCACAATGGATATTGTTTAAGTGACATACTTCCACAATGGATACTTTGATTCTTGAGCTTGTTGCCTTGCTAAAACAACATGTTTTTCAGCCTCTGAACTTCTTGTTGCAGCCCCACTTCTAGCAGATGGAACACTAGCTGACCCTATTGAAAATGAAGGAGGGAAAACATTAGTGGGAAAATCCCTCCCATTCTTTTGCCCTCTTTCAGTTGCCCTTGATGATTGAACCATGATTGTTGTAGCAAAGTTCTTAGACTGCTGTTGTAGAAAAAAACTTGAAGAATGGTGGACAAATCCACTTGCTTGGCACTTGGAATCCCTTCTCACACTCTACGAAAGCCCTTTGCTGCTCTCTAACCTTTCTTGCTGCTCCAACCTGTGCTTAAAATGACATAAAAGCAAGTTAAAAATCGTTTTTGAGGGCTCGCGGGCCGCCTTTCTACGGGACACGTGTCATGATTTCGTGACACGGTTTTAGGTAGTGTCGCACACGTTTTAAGTACGTGTCATGTGCACATGACACATCACTCCAACGAATTTGACACGTGTCACAGCGAATCGTGTCAGATTCGTTGGACATGAGACACGGAGGGGGGTTTGGACGAATCCGGTTATAGTGGTTACAGGTAAATCTAACTCTTTGACAATATAGCAAGGGATCTCACACACCCACTAGTGCTCAGCCACTAGGGGCACGTCCACCTGTGCTCAGCCACAGGGACGTCCAACTCAACAGATCTCTATCTCACTGAGTCTCACAGGAGAATCATCTAGACACACACTCACTAATGCTCAGCCACTAGGGTCGTGTCCACCTGTGCTCAGCCACAGGGACGTCCTACTCAACGGATCTCTATCTCACTGAGTCTCATAGGAGAATCATCTGGAGTACCACATTGTCTCAACTCTCTACACAGAGGAGAACAATACACCCATCACATGGGCACCTTCACCCCTCACAGGGGTAGACATCGTTTCATCTCAAACAACACACCCATCTCATGGCCATCCTCCCCACACAAGGGCACACAGCGTTCCATCTCAGTCTCAGAGAGGAACGACACACCCAACTCATGGGCTCTCTCACAGACCGATTCACTCAGTCTGTGTCCTGGAGGATGTTTCACGAAGTTGTAATCATCAACAATGGGAACTTTTACAGACTTCAGGGCCAGCATGCACATGTATTGTTGCACACCAGTGAGAGCTTATTCGATCTGTGGCACAGGAAGATGGGTCAATTCCATCACAGAGCTCTACCATTACTGAGGCAGATGGTCACTAGGCTTCCAAAATTCAGTCTAGACCAGCAGGGGGTGTGCAAAGGTTGCGCACTTGGCACGAATGTCAAGGCAGCCTTTCCTAGCAGTGAGACTCGATCCAAGGGCATCTTGGATCTGATTCATTCAGACGTTGGCGGGCCTATGTCAATAGCTTCAGTGAAGGGCACATCCTACTATGTGACCTTCATTGATGACTTCTCCAGGAAGACCTGGATCTACTTCATGAAGACCAAGGACGAGGTCTTTAGTCACTTCTAAGACTTCAAAGCTCATGTGGAGAACATGACAGGAAGGAAGATCAAGGTGTTGAGGACAAATAATGGGGGTGAGTTCACCTCTACAGAGTTCACTGATTTATGCAAGGAGGCAAGAATCAAGAGGGAGAAGACAGTAACCTACAACCCAAAGCAAAATGGGGTTGAAGAGAGAAAGAACAGGTCTATCTTCAATGCAGTGAAGGCCATGATGCATGACCAAAGTTTGCCTATGTTTCTTTGGGCAAAGGCTTGCAACACAGTTGTGTATTTGCAGAACAAGAGCCCACATCGAATACTAGAGGGTAAAACATCGAAGGAAGCATTCACAGGTAGCAGACCTGAGATAGAACATCTCAGGATTTTTGGTTATCCAATCTACATCCACATTCCTATGAAGAAGAGGACAAAGTTGCAACCCTCAAGAGAGAGGGGCATTTTGGTGGGGTGCAGTGAGGATTCGAAGGCCTACAGGGTATTCTTTCTAGATCAGCACAAGACAGTGGTGAGTCGAGATGTCAAGTTCGAGGAGAACTTGGCATCTAGGAAAATGTCAAGACCTACCAGCAATTGCAAAGGGGCAACGAGAAGTGGGCCAAAAGGATGAGCCGAGAGCAGAGACTTCCAAAGCAGGGAGTCAGACTCCAATTGAGGTGGAGGAGCAGTCGGCCCCTTTGACTTCAGTCAGGAGGAAGTGGTTTGAGCAAACCTTGCGAGATGCTCGGGAGCATGTTGAGCCTCCCAGGTCCACATTCAAGGACAGCATACCTCTGCGGAAATTTCCACAGCATATGGCTTTGATGACCAACATCATAGACTCAGAGCCCTCCAGCTTTGAGGAAGCAGCCAGCGAGCAGGTATGGAGAGATGCCATGGTGGAGGAGCACAACTCCATCATGAGGAATGATGTTTGGGAGATTGTGTCGAGACCAAAAGGAAAGTCAATTGTGACTTCCAGGTGACTTTACAAGACAAAGCATGCAGCAGATGGCAGTGTGGAGAAGTACAAGGCCAGATCTGTGGCTCATGGGTTTTCATAGAGAGAGGGAGTAGACCACGAGGAGACATTTGCTCTTGTAGGTGGATATTCCTCTATTCGAGCAGTTATCTCTATAGCTTTTGAGATGGGTTGGAGCATTCATCAGATGGATGTGAAGACCGCCTTCCTCAACGACATCATTGAGGAAGAGATTTACATTGAGCAATCACAGGGGTTTGAGGTCCATGACAGGGAGACACATGTATGCAAGCTTAAGAAAGCCATGTATGGACTCAAACAGACACCCAGGGCTTGGTACTCCAGGATTGATCATTATCTGCAGGACATGGGCTTCACCAAGAGTGAGGCAGATCCCAACCTATATTCTTGTTGGTTTGATCTGTGATCCTCATCTTGGTGTTGTATGTGGATGATCTCATTCTGACAGGTGCAGAGAGTCTAATTGCAGGTTGCAAGTCAGATCTAGCGTCAGAATTTGAGATGAAGGATATCGGGTAGATGCATTTTTTCTGGGACTTGAAGATTGGCAGCGATCAGGCAAGATCTTCCTCGAACAGGGGAAGTACACTTTAGAGATCCTGAAAAAAAACAGGATGCAAGATAGCAGACCGATGGCCACTCTAATGGTGACCAACCTGAAGAAGATTGATTCTTCAGCTTCAAAGTTGGCAGACTCCAGAGAGTACTGGCAGTTGACTGGCTCATTGATGTATCTGGTCAACACTCGACCAGACATTTGCTTTGTTGTTAACACATTGAGCCAGTTCATGGTGGAGTCGAGGGAGGTTCACTGGGTGGCAGCAAAGCACGTGCTCAGATACTTGCAGAGCATAGTAGGATATGGATTGCAGTACCTTGGTGGAGATGGTGTGGGGTTGCAAGGGTTCTCTTATTCAGATTGGGCAGGCAGTGATACAGATCGAAAGAGCACTTCTAGGTGTTGCCTCAGTTTGGGGTCAGTGGTCGTTTCCTGGTTTTAGCAAAAAGCAAACTTCAATATCACTGAGTTCAGCAGAGGCAGAGTACATGGCAGCTAGTCTAGCTAGTTGTGAAACCATCTGGCTTCACAAGCTACTCACAAGATTGTTTGGTTAGAACCTTGAGCCGACTGTGATCCACTGTGATAACCAGAGTTGCATCAAACTCTCAAAAAATCCAATGTTTCATGACAGGTCAAAGCACATTGAGATCATATACCACTTTATCAGAGACAGGGTGCAGAAGGGAGCAGTTCAGCTCTAATATATTCCTATAGAGGAGCAGTTGGCAGACATTTTCACCAAACCCTTGGTCAAGGGCAAGTTCGTCCTCTTTAGAGACAAGCTTGGAGTGGTAGAAAATACCTTCCTCACTAAGAGGGAGTGTTAGTGTTTGTAGCTTGGACAGGTATTTCCATAAGGGTGTCTACTTGTGAAAATCGCCATTAAATGTAAATCGCTCAAGACAAAAGACAGAGAGGGTAAAGGAAAAGACAATCAATTTTCATTTCGCAAGTCACATGAGGTGAAGGAGAAAAATTAGAATTGATTTTTCAGCTTGGCGAGAAAGCAAAACAGGTTGCATGCATCCCAAGGCAGCACATCTTTGAGGCGGCACAAAAATCGAGGTAGTACGTCTTTTGAGGTAGCACGGATTTCGAGGCACACAAATTTTGAGGTAGCTGCAATTATTGTAGTGGGTACAGATCCGTACAAATCTGTACGAACAGTCTCAATGATTGGCAACACACAAATCAAGGCAACATTATGGTTCAAGTTTGCAAATTTGGTTAATGGTTTTAATTTCTCAAAGCCATTTTCCCAGTGAAGGGAGCTCTTGTAAGTTCTGATGTTATTTGATGAAGAACTGATTTGGAAGAGCAGAAAAATCATTGTGTACTGTGTGTGATTGTTTTTCTCATTTTTTTAGTTGCATGCAAGAGTTAATTATTTCAGCAAAGTATTTAGATATGATTTGTTTACTTATTTAGTTGATCTAGAGTAAATTTAACACTTACGACCACCATACAAGTCGTACAGTTGCAAATGTTGTAGCAACCGCCTGTTGAGAGCATTCGTGCGTGAGCAAGCTGTAGTTGAATCGGGAGAGGGTGTTGAAACAGCAACCACATCTGTTGAAGATAAGGCACAAGTGCCAAGTGAATGCATGGGCCAGGAGCTGAGCGGCTGGGAGTAGTCGCAGAATAGGAGATGGCGAAGGCGGAGGTGTGCAAGTGACGGCGGGAGGCAAAGAGTTGTCGGAGGAGGCTCGGGCAGAAGTCATTGGGTGCTAAGGGGAAGCGACCGCTGCAACAGAGCAGTTACAGAACAACGAGTAGGCCACCGGGTAGCCACAAAGACCGTTGGACAGCCACAAAGACTGTCGAACAACTACAGAGACTCGAGAGTGCGAACAAGCCACAGGGGCCTCGAGTAGACCGTAGAGGGCACAAGCAGCACGTCCAGGCAGCGGGCAACGGAGTCTCAGGCAGGGATCCGAGCAACCAAAGATCACTTTTGTGCTTGAAGGACTAAGCACAAATTCTTCAGTTTAACGTACTTGAAGGACTAAGCACATTTTTCAGCAGTTTTTTTCTCGATAAAATTCTAATTTGGAGATGGTCGCAGCTGGTTTGAGGTTTGAGGACAGTTTGGAGAGTGCATCTAACTTTGTACCTCAGAAGGTGAGGGTCACATTGGCTCTCATGGAGAATGGGTTGTGGGAGTTTGCTAACACAATTATGACCCCACTGATGGATCCAAAGGACTTGGCCGCCCATGAGTTGAAGGGCGTGAAAGCCAGGAGGATCATCTTAGATGCGGAGAAGGATCATTTGATTCCTCACATATCTGAGAAGAAGTCAACCAAGGAGATGTTTGTAGCTCTGACGAATCTTTTCCAGAGCAATAATGCAAATAGGAATATGGTGTTCAGGGAAAAGCTCAAAGACACCAAGATGACCAAATCAGATACAATTACCAGTTATCTCACCAAGATCACTCAGATTTGTGATCAGTTGACGGCAGTTGGGGAGGTCGTGTCAGATGAAGAGTTGGTGAGGACGGCCCTGAATGGTTTCTCTAAGCCATGGGCCCCATTCATCAAGTGCAACGTGGCACGAGAGACACTTCCCAAGTTTGACAGGCTATGGGATGATTTCATCCAGGAGGAGATTCGAGAGGAATCTCTAGCAGGCCAACAGGTTGGTGATGATGAGAATCTGGCTCTTGCTAGTAAGGCAAAGAAGAGCAAGAGGAATACAGGTGGAGAGTCAACTCCATAGGCTAGAAAGAAGAAGGATTTGAGCAAAGTGAAACGCTTTGCGTGCCACAAGAGTGGCCACTATGCTTATGTTAGGATATTTAAACACTTAGGAGTTAGTTAAGATCTACTTGGTCTAATATGTCGTTAGGTAAAAGTGTGTTTCTTTAGTATGCATTAGTATGCATTTGTAGTTAGGAAATCTGACGATCACGATATGTTCCCGACATAGAGTGATCCGACGGTTCATACTCTCCTCGATCTTAACGGCCATTGATCCGTGGCTTAACACCCGATTGGTCCATGATCTCTATTTAAAGAGCATGGAGGGTCATTTGCCGATGATCGATTGTGAGAAACTCTCTTGTAAAATCTCTCTAATCTTTTTCTTTGCATTAATAAACTGCTCCAAGTGGCCGCGTTGGCTGGGGCCGTGGATGTTTCCCCGTAGGGGTTTTACCACGTGAAAACATCGGTGTGTTGATCTTTGATCTGGTTATGTGAATGGTTACTAAAGGTGTTCGTCCTCTGTTGGAATACCTGTGTTGT
>ML784756.1:474313-516531 GCA_009831015.1 Picea engelmannii | reverse complement strand
GCGTTGGCTGGGGCCGTGGATGTTTCCCCGTAGGGGTTTTACCACGTGAAAACATCGGTGTGTTGATCTTTGATCTGGTTATGTGAGTGGTTACTGAAGGTGTTCGTCCTCTGTTGGAATACCTGTGTTGTCGAACAGCTTCACAGTGTCTTGAATGGAAGAAAGGGAAGGGTAAGTCTCAGTAGGTAGCGGCATCTGCAGAAACTCAAGTCAAGGGGTTTACTAAGAAGTTCGAGAAGGATTTAATGTTAGTCTCTTGTCTTTCTGGCACAGTTTACAGTAGTGCCTGGTTCGTGGATAGTGGGGCTTCTCGTCACATGACAAGGACACATGAGTTGTTCACCAGTTGGTCAGAGATGAACTCGGATCTATATGTGGAGCTTGGCACCAATTCCAAGTGTGGTGTAGAGGGAGTTGGGACAGCCAAGTTCCAGCTAGAGTCAGGAGGTTCTTTGGAGATAGCAGATGTGTTGTATGTCCCAAAGTTGAAGATAAATTTGCTCTCAGTCTCAACTCTGGAGGACAAGTGTTTTGCAGTCTTGTTCCAAAATGGACAAGTACTCGTACATTCAAAGAGAGCTAGCCTTGACACAGCAGTGAGCATTGGTGTCAAAGAGGGCAAGGTATATAGGTTGTAGAGCAAGCATGTTAGTGGATCCAAGGGGATCTTGGATCATGGATCGATGCCAGTGGTAGAGAATGAGGAGAAGCCTGCGAAGGGAACACAGTGTTCAAAGACTTCCAGTGTGGGAAGTCAACCTTCAAGTGGGAAGGAGGAGTTAGCCCCTTCCAGCTATGTCAGGAAACCCAGTTGGTATGCGCTGACATTGATGGATGCTAAAGAGAAAGTTGAGGCTCCTAGGAGCACATTGAGGAAGAGCAGGCCTTCGATGAAGTTTCCAAACTTCATGGCACTAATATGTTACATCATTGAGGAGGCAGCAGTCCAGCAGAGGCAGCAGTCCAACAGGAGCAGCAGGATGCCTTAATACAGGATGATGTGTGTGACATTGTGCCAAGGTCGGAGAGAGAATCAATTCCAAGTGGCTCTTTGAAAAGTACCTTCCTCGCTAAGAGGGAGTGTTGATGTTTGTAGCATTAGACAGGTACTTCCACATTGGTTTTGTGTCTAACATGTGGAAATCGTCATTAATACCTCTCAAGACTTAGGAAATTCACTTTTAAAATGATTATTAAAGTGAATGTCTTTTTATAATTAATTGAGTTTAATTTAATGAAATGCCTAAGTATTTGGCATTAGTGAATTAAATTAAATCCTAGCCATTGATCTAAAGTGTTGGTGAGATCTAATCTCAACCATTGATCACTTTGGAGATCTAGGGTTTTGGATTTAGGGTAAACTCAACATTATTAAAGGCAACTAATGAGAGAGGAGGAGACACACACATAGTGAGATTGTGAGATGTCATTGATTGGGTGGAGAAGGACTTTCATCCAAGTGTGCAGGGGCAAGGTCAAGGTCCGAGGAAAGAAGCAAAGGAGTAGCAACTAGTAAGATCAAAGAACAGATATTGAAGTGTGATAGGCTAGGCTATTTTGTTGTTTTGTATCTTCCTCAAGTGGGCCATTATCCCAGGATGGGAGCCCAGATTTTATATGAATAAAATCATCACATTACTAGTTTTCTCTTAAGGGGTTTTTCCAGGAGTATTTAGTATTTACCCAAAAAATTACATGTGCAAATGTGTTTGGTTTCATGTTGTGCTTCCATTGATTTATTTATTTAGATTGTTAAAACTCAACCATGTTTCTAATTCAGTGAATTTGTTTATTACAGCCAGCGTTTCCTATGAAATAATTTACCGGGTGCTGGGTCTGAAATTTAACATCCTGGAGATTTCTTTTCTGAGCATAGTATACAAGATATACAAAATTCTTGAAACTACAGTTCTCGGAATACATCATCTTTGAACTTTGATGGTATTTACACATTTAGTTTCCTCAAGAAACATGGACCACTAGTCCTGGCAAAATTCTCTTTACTAAATTCCAACATTTACAGTGTTGTAATACTAACAATAGAAAAATAGATATGATTACCAACCTCAAAGAGGATTTGGTGTCGCTGAAGGACTCTCTAGTTGAGAAGTATTTATATCTTCACTTAGCTAGACATTTAGCTTTAGCTAATCACTTATTTATCTTTTCTGCCTCTAGTTCTGATCTAGGAGTTGCTTTCACAGTCCCAGTTTTGATTTACACTGGATGTACTCTTTTAGTTCCACTGACCTAAGTTTGTGGTCATTTGTTGGACATTAATAAAAATATCTTATCTTATTATCTTATCTTCTATGTTCTTCAATTTTTTAAGTAGGTGGTGTTATCACCTAGAAATTGCTTCCAACAAAAGAACAAAGGAGGCTAGCAAAACAAACAGGTGTAGAGCCAAAGTCACCTCACTCTGAAGTCTCACTTTGGGCTGATACTTTTCCAACCATAGGGAGGCTTCCCGACATATTCTAAACTATCAACTGCAAGTTAATAAGGGTAAGTGCAACCAACTAATAAACATGAGTGCTGTTTGGAAATAAAACAGGTACAAGACAGCAATATGCACGGAAACCAATGAAATATGTGCTAAGTACATAACTATCAACTCAAAAGGGAAAAATTACTTTGCTGTGCCATGCTAAATAAGTGCTTGACAGCAAGCAGAAAATCACTTAAAATCGCTGGAAACACAAAGAAAACAATGCACTAAATACTAAATATGAGTGGGTATGCAAACCAATGCAAAATAACAATTAAAACTGCTAATTACTGTGTAAAAACAGAGCTGGACAGCAAGCTATCATTGCTGTTTTTATGTAGGAAAATGCTAATTAAATGCAGATTTTAGTTTTTAGATAATTTTCATATGCGTGCAAAATTCAAATTGAGGAAAAAGTATAACCTCTTCCTGTTTCTGCAAAAAAAGGTAAAAAACTAGCAACTTATACTTACTGTTTTTTGACAGAAAAACAAAGAAGACAAATACAATTTAACTACTCAATTATCTATATGCTTAAATGCATGGAAATCTATTAAGATTGATTAAGTTTGTTTGTTTTAAATGATTAAGTAACCACATAAATGGACAAGTGCCTTATATGGAGTCGAAAAGGAATGAAAATAAAACAAGTAGGGCAAATGAATTTATTTGATTCCCACTATTCAATTTCTTATTAAGCATGCGATATGAACAAGTAAGAGTCTACTGACTATAGAATTTCTTACACACTTGAACATGAGTAATGGTCTCCAAAGTAGTATTTGATGGACCTTTATTGCCAAGGGTTGAAGAACAAACGAATTCTGGGACAAGAAGGAACACACCAATCACTCTCAAAGATCTCGAGGGAGCCAAGATTCTTCACTTTCTCCACATCACATGGGATCAGAAACAATCACAACAATGATTGCGAGTCATTCAACCAGTACTTGTGCTCTAATGCTAGTTCTCAGTCACAACTCTCTAGGAGAATAATGAAGCAAGGAGGAAAAAGAAGAAAGCACTGATGTCTTCCTCCATTGCTTATACAGTAGTTATAGGAGAAGAGAGAAGTGAAAATAGAGGTGGACCAAATATATAAGAGTCCAAATCTAATGCATAAACAAAATAGAACAACGCTCCTATTTCCAAGAATAGAACTCAAAAGGCCTCTCCATGTGAAGCACTCCGTCTCCAAGAAAAAATTGCTCATGTATAGACTAAGAAAGCCTCCAATAATTGAGCCCATGGATGAAATAGAAAAAGGCGCCACTGAAAATAGAACCCAAGAAAAGGCTCCATCTCCTGAATAGATCACAGACCTGTAATAAAATCCTCATATTCCTAGAAGAGCTCAATAAAAGCATCCCATAAGTGATAGATGTATAAAGAAGTGAAAGGGAAAGTCAAAGGCCTCTCCATGTGAGGCACTCTGTCTCCAAGGAAAAATTGCTCATATATAGACTAAGAAAGCCTCCAATAATTGAGCCCTCGCTCTGTGAATAGCCCATGGATGAAATAGCAAAAGGCACCACTGCAAATAGAACCCAAGAAAAGGCTCCATCTCCCTGAATAGATCACAGACCTGTAATAGAATCCTCATACTCCTAGAAGAGCTCAATAAAAGCATCCCATAAGTGATGGATGTAGAAAGAAGTGAAAGGGAATGTCAAAGGCCATCTACTGCGCATCACTCTAGGAATAAGGCCAAATCCAAATAAGGCATGCAAGTGGGGTATAAAATTATAAATAGTATATCCTAAATTCACACATAGAATATAGGAGAGGTCAAATATAGAAGGTGGATATCAGCACTAAATAAGGTAAATAATCACCCTTAAAAGGAGCACACTCCCCTAGGTCACAAATAGTATGGATGAGGCGCACACATGTGCCAAGATAAGATAAGATAAGATAATTTTATGAATGTCCAACAAATGACCACAAATAGATCAATGGAACTGCTATATCTAAAACAGTTCCTTCCTACTTGTCGTTTGACTTGCACACCCATCCTCTCATTCGGAGTCATTGGCATCCAAAACAAAGTGTTAGCTACAACCACAGATGTACCTTCCACTCGCATGAACTAGAAACGGTAGAGGCCTACACGATTGTTGTTACATCGTTGCTGATGAGTTTGAAAATTGCAATGACGATACCTCTTCCTTCATGCTTAAATGCAATTGGAACAACCGGGCATAGCGACACATGGAATACAAGAAACTCATTTACTAGGTATAGATAGGGGATCAAAAATAGTTGCTTTTGGTTCTGTAATTGGATCAACAACAATTGACTCGTTTCCTATTTCAATAGGTCCTTCAATAAGAGCTGTAACTTACCAAAACAACTCTAGAATGTAACACATTAATATTTTCACTTATATCTCTTCTCATTCATATTTTGATTTTGTTTTTCCAATTTTTATTCTCTACCTTTCAAAGTTAAAGCAATTATTGTAGAGTACTGCAATAACTCCAAAACAACTTATTTCACTTACGAAATGTTCATATAGAATTTCCTACCGAAAAAACAAGCATTTTCACATCGTTAAATGTCATATCTGCATTTAAAACAAAAACATACTCAACTTGTTCCCATTATAACGACGTACATTTTGCACCTTCAGGAGCAATTGCTAGTTTAACTTCTCCAATGCTACTCTGAAGTGTATAACCCAACACTTCAAAGAAGATTCTCTCCATTGTATCTTGAACATGCCCCTGAATACACTAATTTTGGATGCCTTTTAGTTGTAACAAGAATACTAGCCAACCAATTGAAGAAGGCTTGAAAAGAGTTCAAATATAAAATATTAGGCCTCACTGGCCTCAAAAGATTTAAGAGCTCTTTAAAATTGTTCTAAAAGAGGGTGCCTCACGAGTCACAATAACACCTGTCTCCTTGTATTTATTTGGGAAAGAGCATGGAGTATGTTGGTGTTCTTATTTCGGGGGAAATGCCTTTCACCTAAAACCATCAGTCCCAATCCCTCAACTAGAATTTGTTGGTAATGTTTTGTCATTTGATTTTCTAATTTTCACAAACTATACTTGAGAACCGTGAATAACTTACAAGGAGAGTACTCTTTTTCACTTTCCGTTCTCTCAACATATGAAGTTGGTTGCATCTTAACATTTTTGCCTTATTGATTACATCATATAGGTTATAAACAAGGATATCCTCCACTCCGCATTTTTTATATTCTTTCATCCATGAACCCAAAATGCTTTTGGGTCCTACAATCAGTGGTCTTTACTTTGAGTACTTACTAAAAAAAACTTTGAATAAAGCTAATCATAAGGAGAGACTTCATGCTCATGGTGCATTTTCCAAAATGCAACCACTAGGTTCTTCAACTATAAGGTTCTTTTGCAAGAAGTTAAAGCCATCAATCTGGTGTGATTTCATGTGTTTTTCCATACCGAGATGCGAAACAAGTTTCTATACAAGGGTTCTCTACTCTAAGCTTTTGTAGTTACCTAAACCCCCCCTTCCTCAAAAAGTGCATGACCATGTATTAGACTAAAGATAAGGGTGAAAGTATTATAATACCAAGCCCTTGATCCCAAGGCTATCTTATTATAGTGGCATATCCTTATGTTGGAATGTTGGTGCACTTGTTTGCTTATTTTTTATTATTTTTGTGATCTACGAGCGTATAAGAGTTCCACCATGTTTCCATACTAGGGGTAGAAATAAAAAGGGGTACTGAAAATGCCATGAAAAAAATGGATATCTAGGATATCCAGTAAAAATGGGGGGCTTTAAAATTGTAAATATGTATTGGGAGGAGGGTTCAACAAAAGGATTTTGTATGGGGGGGGGGGGGTTCAGTATCTAGTGAAATTAGGGGTATTCTTTAATATCCCACAAACGAACATGCTATGTCACAAGTTCACTGAGTGAAGCCCCCGTGGCTTAATTGACCAATCCAATGGTGTTTACAACCAATTATGCAATGTAGAGGTAAAGGGGAAGGTGACCACAATTTTGATGAATAGAGAGGGTACGGTATGTACAGCCTACATACAGTCTCAAACTTCTCTCCAAGACAGCGTACGTCCCTCTTGGAGATGGTTTAGCAACATATGGCCTCAACAAACTAGAATACTCCATGTGCAAGTTGGCTTTGGGATGACAACGATCTCCTTCAAACAACGAATAGCCATTCCAACGATCTTGAGAGTAGGAATTCCTAAATAATTTAAGAGCCTGAATTAGAAATTCAAGCCAGGACTGGCCACCATGGCCAACAACTCTATCATTGTAGCCTTTGATTTCCTCTAGCTCAATTAAATGGAGAGCCTGGGGTAGTTGGTTGTTGTGACCATAAAGTAGCTTGGGGGAAATCGATTTCAGACAGCAATTAGCATTCCATTAACAGGAATTAGTCAACCATACACCACAAATGAAGCAAGCACGCAAAAATTAACAAAACATGAGACAATAGAATTTACCCTGGAAACCCAAACAATGAAACCTGCTTTGAATGAATGCTCAATCCATTTCGACAATCTCTAGTTTACAATGCAGCTAATGACTCTTTGTGCCTCCTCATCTCCTTGGCCCAAAAGAAAGACCCTTTGAGAGTGAAAGTATAAGAAGAAATAGGGAGAGTTGAGGTAATGGGAAGGCTAAAGGGCATGACCTTTCACTTCCCATTCCTCAGTATTTTCTCTCTTTTTTTTTCATTTATTTCTTTGTTTTTCCTCTCTTTTGTCTTATTTACTTTTACATTTACATTGTCTTTCATAGTTTATCTAACCTTCCTTAATTGTCGAATTTCACTTGGAGGTACCGAGTCTTACGACCATTCGCTTGTTTGGATCCATTTCGGATCAAAAGATCTCTTCAAAATCAATACATTCTTTCAATGCAAAACCTTTTGGCCACTAACCTTATTTTGTGCTTGTCAACTAAACCATCTACTTTATACCTTCTCCTATAGAACCATTTGCAACCTATTGCACTTTTGCCTTTAAGCAATTCTACAACTTCCCAAGTTTCAATACTACCACTCACAGTGATCAACTGATCTCTTATATTTTTGAAATCGATGATGTGATCTATGTTAAATTTTCAATTCCCATCACCTAGATAAATTATTACCTTGTGTTTTTCCTTGTTGAAAAGTAAACTACAACACACAAAATAAAATGTACTAGCTAGAAATAAATAAAACGACGGAAGCAAACAGGAAACTAAATTTCACAATCAGCACAAATACACAGCAAATTTCCCCCTTCAAAATCAGCTCTTCATTCAAATAACTTCCAAGCTTACAAGGGCCTCCCAAACTGGTAAATCTGCCCACTCATAAGTGAAACAATATAGTACAACAAACTCCTGCAACCTAGCAAATCTACCCCTGATGTATGGTTCTATAGTGGCATCCTGTACGAATTGTACGCGCCCCCAACTGCCTGTATGAGCATGTGCTTTCTGAATAGTGCATGTGTACACGCCCTAAGCTTAGGTCCTACGCATATGTACACGCTCTAAACCACTGATTGACATGTATGTACATGCCCTGGACCACTTGTCTGGCACGTATGTACACACCCTGGCTGACTGCTCCACGCATATGGCGATGCCTGATCTGCAATACAAACTATACGGTGGCTCTTGCGACTCAAATCTGCCCAGATCTGTCCTTCTCTATTCTGTCTGCGATTGCTTCTCTTCTCCTTTGAACTTTAGCAAAAGTCCTCTCTTGCTCTCATTATGAATCACTGACTCCCAACACTCTCTCTTGTGTTGTTGATGTGAGTCTTTCCCTTCCACCTAGCCTTGCTTTTATAATATTGAGTTATGACCGAATCAAACATAACCCTAATCTCCAAAGTAATTAATAGTTGAGATTAGATCTCACCTCACTTGAGATCAATGGCTAAGATTCTTTAATTCACTAATGCTAATAACCTTAGCATTTCACTAAATTAAACTCACTTTAATTATAAAAGCACTTTACTTAATAATTCCTTTAATTAAAGTAAATTACTAAGGTAGAAGACTTTGGACAACTTCCACACGTCTAGACACTTAGACCAATGTGGAAATGCATGTTTGATGCTACAAACATCAACAATCTATGAGTGAGATACATACAACCATCCTCAAATTGTACAATTAGTTTCTCAAATAGAGAACCCGAATTACATTGGAAGTCTCATACAAGGCCTTCAACTTATACCAAGCTTCTTGAGAAGTTCTTACCTCTTGCACTAGTATTTTTATTCCAGGTTACAAAGCTCAAGGAAAATCCCCAAGTACTTCCCCATTTTGAGGATGGTACCCAAGGTAAACCCTAGATTCTTTAGAGCACAAAGTCGGTCAACAACAAGGCTCGAAGCCATTACAACAATATACTCATTATGAGCTCAACATGTCACATGCAGGAATTGAACCTGGGTTGGGAGGATAAAGATCATTCCTCCCAACCACCCGAGATAAACCCAATTGACACCTCATGCACTAGTATTGTGTGCAACTTGTCAATGATTGCAAAAGCTTACTTGCCCTTGTCATCATGGGCCACTTTTTATTGGCACCACCTATAGGTTTCCTTTCCTTTTCCTCAATTATACTCCACCTTGACCACTAGATTATTCTTTACTTTAAATTTCCAAATCGCACAACTCTTGCAATCCAACTTGTGCATGTCAAAAAATAATACCTTGACAACTTCCAACCATTTTAAACATTTATGTTTTAAACAATAAACCTAAATAAAAAAACTCTAGAAGAACCCTTAGGCAAGCATACTCTTAAACTAAAACTTTGATTTCTTCTCGATCTGAACTGAACGTATTTTCACTTTTTCATTATTCATACTCTACACAATTAAGAATTAGACAAGAAGAGGAACTCTACATTATAGTTCTTTGTATCTCTATGTTTCGAGCTAAGTTGTGTGATACAGGGAAACGGGTACGCGTTTCTGAAACGAAAACACGTTGGAAATGTGACCCTCCAAAATTTTGGAAACGGGGAAAATCTTAACATGCCTAATCAATGATTTTGGTTTGAGTGAAAGGTACATTTTTGCTAAGGCCATGACAGAGGAGTTCAACAATCAATACCACCAACATCGAGGTACATAAAGGGCTTGATGTTCTTGATTAAATGCTAATCCCATACCCTCATATGTGATAGAATCCAATGAAAATGTTGCAATCCTATCAATTTTGAAATCCTAAAAACTGTTAAGTCTATTGAATTTTGAATGGGATATGAAATTCTACTTTCTCCATATGAATTTTGATGAGGTTGGAACCACTCGCAAACATCCTGAAATAATTAATGAAAATGTATTTAACATTACCATTAATTGGCAGCATTTTTGGAGCAAAATGAGAGTGGAACCCTCTTTTAAAGAAAAATTTATGGTCTGGGGCTTCTAGAAGTCTCATTAATTTATAATTAACCTCTAATTAGGCATTAAAACCAACATTATGGGTCCCAAAAATCAAATCAAGCCAAAATTGAACAAAAAAAAATTGGAAACACACTATAAAGACATGTGAAATGGCCTTGAAACGCGTTTCGTAAACGTGAAACATGTTTCATACGAACTGAAACGTGTTTCAAGCGCGTTTCAGGTGCGTTTCGATACAGAAACGCATTTAGTACGAGGGGGGCACGTTTCCTGCAACAAAGGTTTCGAGCCACCTAGTTGGGCTCATCATCATGAGCAAAGCACTAAGTGATAATGACCCAAAGATATTTCATTAATATCAGTATGACGAATGTGCGAGGAAGGTTGGCTTGCAAAGTGTTTATAAAGAGTAGACCATAAAGTATATAAGCAAGCCAATCTTTAAACAAAGGCTACAAGTTAAGTATGAGACCGTTATAATGACCTGCGATTGAAAAATGTAAACAATTTGAACAGAGACAAAGGTTTCAAACCAAGTGAAAGTTGGAGATCAGTTATCCCCTCGTAAAAAACAAGGTAAACAGTGGGTCAACATAACAGTCTCATCCTTAACCCATAGTCTTTGTTTAAATATTGGCTTTCTTATATACTTTATAGCCTACTCTTTATAAAAGTTTTGCAAGTCGACCTTCCTTGCACATTCGTCATACTAGTATTAATGAAATATCTTTGGGCTATTATCACTTAGTGCTTTGCTCCTAATGATAAGACCGACTAGGTAGCTCGAAACATAGAGATACAAAGCACTATAACACAAATGTCCAAATGGATCTTGCTACTAAATTCCAACCATTTCTCAGTCCCTTGTAATCCCAATGCAACTGCCTAGAGACAACCGCCATGCATGCCAAATCCTTTTGAGAAGCACTGAACCTGCAAACTTGAAAGCTTTGGCTCCTCCTACTGCATAACATAAGGCCTTCCAATACCACCAACATGTACATAATCTAGTTTTCTTCATTATCTTGAAATTTTCTCAGCTAAATGTCAATGCATTGTATGCAGCTGATCTTTATATTTTTCAATTAAGAAAAGGGAGGTCCTATTGTTGAAATCATAAGATAGTAGATCTACAGTGATCTCTTCAACAAACCCTAATCTCGTCATCAACCTAGCAGATTTATAACAGCAATTAATATGGATCACAAGAAAGATATTCACATACCATATCTTCATCTGAGAACAATCAACCACAAAATAGAGCAAAATACCACAAGTAGAGCAAATTGTTCAGAGGTGCCCTTAGGCAAAGAATGAAAGAATTCACCTGAATGGGACGATGTAAACGAGAAGTGTATCTTTGTATATATACACATCCTTTAGGGTAGGTGCTAACCCCAAGAAGGCGACTACACCGACCTAGTCAAATATAGAAAGTACAATAACTGGGTTAGTTAGGTTCCCATATGTAGGCTCCATAAAGCTATAATCAATACAATGCATCAACATGTGGCCTCAAGTGAAGAGTAACCACGTGATCTCAACACCTATTAATATATTGAATGAGTTAAGTATAGCTCGCTTGCCTTTCAATTAGACAACATGGCCATGGACCCAATTATGTGTGTGGTAGCTTGTAATCATCCTTGAACTAAGAAGTGAATATGAACAACAACATGTTTTGTTAGCGCGAGATAACAAAACATGTTGTTCATATTCATATTCAATTCACATGCAACCCAGAATATTGAATTGTGAATTCTCTGGAAGGAAAATAATCTTAAAATATTAAACCCCACCACACATTATTACCTCGATTGCAAACTGAATTTCCATTTCCTTCAAAATTATCACCTTGGAATGCAAGTTGCAACATCAAGAATCAAGTGAGTGCTTTTCCTGCCAGTCTGCAATACTGAAATCTTTCAATAACCTCGATTCCGTTTATGTACAATTTTCACTAGCAAGTACTAAAAAATGCTCCAGCTTGTATTGTAATGTTCTATTGCTTGTTTTGGAGGTCAGAGGCCCAGATAATCATATCTAGTACAAAACACAGATAAATAGGTAATGATTGAAAATATATCATCCTGCATTTTATCAGCTTAGCTTGTATTCAGGGCTTTTGCTTGTTCCCTGTTTCAAAGTCACCAATAATCCCCACAAGAACACAGCCCATCCTTAAAATGATGGAAACGGTTCATATCCCTCACGATTATCTCCCTCTCAGATATCTTGGATATGAATTTGGTCACAATGTGGCAGTCTTCACACACCCTGAGGTTTTTGCTAATTCGGATAGGAGTTCCAGGGCATGTGTTGAGAAGTCCAAAAGCAATGGCCAACTTCTCGCTGTGACCACAGAGGATGCGCTCCTTCTCCTCCTCCCTAATATCATGAAGCACGCAGTCTATGGCAGGTATGTACCCAGCCTTGTGCATCTGCCCAGCCAAGCTCTCCAGCAGTCCATAAATTTCCTGTGATTGCGGATGAGATCTATCGCCTACCAGGAATGTATGAACCTTGTGCTCCATCTCAATCCAGCTACAACCTACTGGCTTTTTCACATCCTTGTCTTTCAACATAGCCCTCACCTGTGCCACACCATCCCACCGGCCAGCCATAGCATATATGTTTGACAACAGGGCATAATATCCAGCATTTTCTGGCTCCAATGTAAAGATCTTCTCTGCAGCACGCTCACCTAGCTCCACGTTGCAATGAATTCTGCAAGCACCAAGCAACGCTCCCCACACCCCAGTGTCAGGCTTCAACGGCATCCTCTTGATAAAGTCTTCCGCCTCATCCAAACGCCCTGCACGGCCGAGAAGATCAACCATACAGCTATAGTGTTCCACAGTGGGCGTGATGCCATAATCCACAATCATCGAATCGAAGTACATCCGGCCTTCATCTACTAGGCCTCCATGGCTGCAAGCTGACAAAACTGCAGTGAAGGTAAAATGGTCCGGCTCCACGCCTGCCCGCTGCATTTCATTAAAAAGCTCAAGCGCCTCATGGGCATACCCATACATACCATATCCAGAAATCATTACAGTCCAGGACACAGCAGTTCTTTGGAACATTTTGTCAAACACTTGGCATGCATCGTTCAAACAACCACATTTTGAGTACATGGCAGCAAGGGCATTCCCTGTAGAAACATTTGATTCAAACCCACTTCTAATTATGCAAGCATGAATCCCCTCACCTTGTCGTAAAGCCGATAGGCCGGCACAGGCCTTGAGAACACATGGAAATGTGATTACGTCCGGTTGTCTGCCAGTCCGCTGCATTTGCGAATATAAACCAAGGGCCTCCTCAGAAAACCCATTGGAGGCATATCCTCTGATCATCCAGTTCCATAAGAAAACACTCTGCCTGTGCAATTTTTCAAAAATTAGTCGTGCATCGGCCATGCTTCCGCACTTAGCATACACTGCCACAAGTTTATTTGCTAAGAAAACGTGTCCCTGGATTCCGTTTCTGAGCATATGGGTATGGATTTGTTTGCCTTCTGCCAGAGCACTCATGTCGGCACATGCATCCAGTAGAGAAGCATAGGACGGAATATCCAGATGCCCTGCATTATTATTATTGTCACGTATTATTCCTATCAATTCCTTTAACGGGTTCCCTTCTTGGTGATCTTCCTGCAATACCATTTGTTTTTTGTGTATACATTTTTCAATGGCGGCGACTGAAGTGTTTTTCGTGAATCCAATTAACCGAAGAAGAATTCTGCTGTGGTGGGCTGCTTCCATTGCTAGACTTGGCAGTGGATTCAAGTGATGCCAACATGAATATGCAAACGGTGAATAACATCTGCATCCATATGAGCTTGTAACGAACAATTTGGCTGATTTCATTTATACGTCTATATCATGTGTTTGACCTTAAAAAGTTCTTCATTGCTGAATGTTCCCTCAGGTATATACAGCTAAAAAAACCGAGGTATATAGAGCTAAGAAAGCCGGGAGTGCAATCAAATTGGAATGGCGGGGAGGCAGGAATTTGATTATAACGACACAGTCTTGTATTAAATTGAATTGTACGACAACTTCCAAGGGATTCTTTCGTTTAAAGGGCAATGTGTTGTTAAACTTTCTATTAAAAAATTTCTTCTTTATAAACTTTTACTTGTACAATGGAGAAAACCAAGCTATTAGTTAATAATCAATTAATTAGTAGTTATGGTTTAAAAATAAGTTTAAATATTTGATTTTTGAACCATTATTATTGAAATCTCAAAATGTAATTGTTTGTGAAATTGTAATTTTTTATTATTTAAATTGTATATTTGAATGAAAATCTATCAAATATTTGAAAAACTCATAATCTATCGAATACTTCTACAACAAGTGTTGTATGGCAGCGTAATCCCTGCCTGGTTGGAATGGGAATAAATGCACAGGTATGGGGGACCGTGGGAGAATGAGAAGCCCAAAGTAGTGGAGGCAAATGGAAACTGCAGCGGACATGTGGCAAGCAGCATGAAGTACAGGTGGTATCCATGCAGAAAATGACATGTGGCACTGTGTGACACGCCAGCCATAAGATGTTTCGTTGCTACATGACTCTGGGAGAATGTTCCTCCGAGATTTTTCCTTCCAGAACAAACACAGTTCCCCTTAAGCGCAAAGCCCCGAAGAGTCAGGGTCCTGAATTCCCGAATTAGTTAATCGTAATATTATATTAATATGGGGTTAACAAGTAATTAGTGAGAAAGTCACTTTGTGATAAATTTGTTCCATCACTAAATATGGCTAGGGGAGTTCTAAAATTGTCAGGTCGGTAAAACTTTAGCAGGGACACTAGAGTGCTAAGGTCGCCCAGATGGCAAAGTGAAAACTGATCGACAGTTCACTTTCATTTCAGAAAGAGAAGGCGCCCGAGCGTTAATCTCCTAGAGCAATTATGGCATTGAAACCATTTAGTTTTTGAAAGTATTTTTATTCTTGTGTTTTGCATAATTCATCTTGCTTTTATTTTCTTAATAAGATTCTGTAATTTTTCCTATTACTAGTTGTACAGCAGACAACGACTAAAGAGCACAAATGTCCCCATCACATGTAACTTGATATATTGTTGGAGTCTGACTTGCCATGTTCGAAATTTTCGTGCCTACCTTGTATGTTTTATCTCTTTAATGTATTTATGAAATTCATTCATAATAATCTTTGTATACTTCCAACTAACTTTCATCACAATATTTAGAGTTAAGCACAATTTCCATAGTCACTTCTTTAATTTTTCCCATGAACAAAGCAACATCCATTTCATTCTATTAAATAGATCATATGGCTTGTGTGTCTCTATATGTGTTAGGATAAATAAAGTTATATGTTGTGCCAAAGAAACAAATATATATATATATATATATATATATATATATATATTAAATGTGTCCAGTGTCGAATATTCTTTGATCTTCTTGTGTGACCTCTGTGTTTGCTAGTTTTTTCTATATATTTGCATAGGTTGATCTACAATTTCTCTCCGGGAAGAGGGCATCTTTGTATAGTACCAACTGGGCATCTCAGTATAGTACCAACTGGTATATTTGCAACATGTTTATCCAATTGATTGTTTTTTGGCAATGATAGAAAAATTTCAAAGATTTCTATTTCTACGAATATTATTGCAGATGTATTTACAAGTCTGTTGACCCTTGAATCTGTTAGGACCAAAAGGGCAACCTAACGAGGATGTCACTGTATTTTTATAGATGTGGTACTCCTATTTAAGTTTTTCCTGTGGCGCGTATAATTCAAATGTGGGACTTAGAGAATTTTCGTCGTACTGACTTAAAGCAATACAAAACGATAGAAAATGTTTTTGTTTTTTTGTTTTTTTTTTAAATAAAGGTTCCTGGAAAATAGGACCAGGAATCACACATATTAAACATTCAAATTAAATGAACACAATTTCTTGACATCCAGCATAGTTGAAGATAAAAATTTATGAGTCGGGGTCTTGAATTCCCGAATTAGTTAATCGTAATATTATATTAATATGGGGTTAACAAGTAATTAGTGAGAAAGTCACTTTGTGAGAAATTTGTTCCATCGCTAAATATGGCTAGGGGAGTTCTAAAATTGCCAGGTTAGTAAAACTTTAGCAGGGACGCTAAAGTGCCAGGGTCGCCCAGATGACAGAGTGGAAACTGATCGACGGTTCACATTCATTTCAGAAAGAGAAGGCACCCGAGCGTTAATCTTCTAGAGCAATTCTGGCATTGAAACCATTTAGTTTTTGAAAGTACTTTTATTCTTGTGTTTTGCATAATCCATCTTACTTTTATTTTCTTAATAAGATTCTGTAATTTTTCCTATTACCAGTTGTACGCAGACAGCTACTAAAGAGCACAAATATCCCCATCACATGTAACTTGATATATTGTTGGAGTCCGACTTGCCATATTCGAAATTTTTGTTCCTACCTTGTATGTTTTATCTCTTTAATGTATTTATGAAATCCATTCATAATAATCTCTGTATAGTTCCAACTGACTTTTATCACAATATTTAGAGTTAAGCACAATTTTCATAGTCACTTCTTTAATTTTTCCCATGAACAAAGTAAGCAACATCCATTTCATTCTATTAAATAGATCATCTCGCTTGTGTGTCTCTATATGTGTTATGATAAATAAAATTATATGTTGTGCCAAAGAAACAAATATATATATGTGTGTGTGTGTGTGTGTGTGTGTGTGTGTGTGTGTGTGTGTGTCCAGTGTCGAAGATTCTTTGATCTTCTTGTGTGACCTCTGTGTTTGCTAGTTTTTTCTATATATTTGCATAGGTTGATCTGCAATTTCTCTCCGAGAAGAGGGCATCTTTGTATAGTACCAATTGGGCATCTCAATATAGTACCAACTGGTATATTTGCAACATGTTTATCCAATTGATTGTTTTTTTGGTAATGATAAAAAATTTCGAAGGTTTCTATTTCTACGGATATTCTTGCAGATGTATTTACAAGTCTGTTGACCCTTGAATCTGTTAGGACCGAAAGGGAAACCTAACAAGGATGTCAATCCTACTGTATTTTTATAGATGTGGTACTCCTATTTAAGTTTTTCCTGGGGCGTGTATAGTTCAAATGTGGAACTTAGAGAATTTTCGTTGTACTGACTTAAAGCAATACAAAACGATAGAAAATGTTTTTTTTTGTTTTTTGAAATAAAGGTTCCTGGAAAATAGGACCAGGAATCACACACATTAAACATTCAAATTAAATAAACACAATTTCTTGACATAAAGCATAGTTGAAGATAAAAATTTATGAGCACATAAAAATAAAAGAAGATGATCGACATGCATAAAGAGAACTAATTTTGCATTCCAAAAACAGGGTTACAAGGCACCGTCGAGATTGTTCCCGAAGTAGTTTTCTTTGAAATTTATCAAAAAATAATAATGTATGTTACATATTCCTCGAAATTTAAATGTGTTTGTCATATAGACTGGGATTGGGGATCCCACGGACCATAAAAGAAATAAGTACAAGAATTAGAATGTAGAAAGAAAAAGTGGTCGACGGTAGAAAGCAATACCTTAAAAGAACAAATTGGAAGTTATTAGTCTTTGGTTAGACATTTCTATTTAAAGAGGTGGAATAACTAGATTGATAAAGAAAGCATGATGTGATCAGTATAGACTTACTATGATGGTATCTATCTCGCCCTTTTCTATTTGATTGTTGTTGCCTTTTTATTGCTCTCATTGACAGCTACTGGAATCATGCCAACCGCTTGTTGCCCTTCGTCGGTGAGCTTGTCGATTGCCCTTTGGAGCCATTCTTCAATGTAGCTTCTCATGGGGGCCACATTGATCTCATCCCAGATTTTTATGTTGAAAAGCTTGATTTCTAATTCCCTTAGATCGATAGAAAGATTACGCGGAGCATGTTCAATTTCTTCATTTTGTACCGAATAGTCCACTAGCCAGTTGTCCACGTCATCTTCACCATATTCAAGGATGTCGTAAAACTTTTCTAAGGACAACCCCTTAAAAATATCAACGTGTTCATCAAAGGCTTGCTTGGTTAAGGACAAGGAGTTGAGGATTAAGTTGGGGTCTTGGACCTCATTGGTACTTCCCACTAAGTCAATTTCTGTCAGCTTTCTGAATAATTCTTCTTTCTTTGATATGGCTTGTTCACATGATTGGACAATGAGATGTAGGTTCTAAATTTCTCTTTCCAGCATGCATTTAATTGTTTGATCTGGTTTGGGTAGGGGAGATCATCTTGTCTTCTTCTCATATGTGTCATGTTGGTGACATGGATGCCAAAAGGGAGGATCATCTTTAGATAGAAACCTTCTTCATTTTTTAAATCCGCCTACAAATGTTTGTGCAAAGCATGTGCCCTCATTCCAAAGGAAGCTATATTCTTTTATGTTTCCCAGGCTTGAGTAATTAGCTCCATTATTTTCTTGATATTCTTCTCCACATAGCCTCTACACGATGTGAGGAGGCCAGAGGATCCTTTTAACTTGGTTGCAGCGGTGGCAGGCACGGTTATTGCTAAAGGACTGGCAAGCAATGGGATAGGAATCAAAGCTTCCTCCAATTCCTTGCTTCGCTCCTTTAGTCTAGCATTCTTCGTCTCAATGCCTCCAATGGAATCATCAAGATCATCTAGGGTTGCTCGATGAAGTTGGGAGATTTGGGACGGTTGCATGTTCCTAAGGTTAATCTCTAAACGAGATTTCCCTTTCTTATTTATTACATCTCTCTTTTCAATAATTAAATTTTTAGATTTGTTGTCAAAAACAACGCTCTGGAATACGAAGGATTCATCTTCGTCAAAAATCTCGATCTCAGTTATTTCCATTAAGGGATTATGGTGGATCACATCCCCAGGTTGATCGACGTTGTGGAATACGTTATCCATATCAGTGTCGAGTTCCATGTCTTCACTTTAAGTTTTGGGCTCTCTCGCTTGTCCTACAACGTTTTTTTCTCTTCTTCCTCACGAGAAGCTTGTGAGAACTATCAATTTTACCATGAGGAGGGTTCTTATCTCCTCTTTTGTTTGAAGAATTATGGGTTGCTTTCTTACTGGGGTGGGCCATTGGAGCGATGCTCCAGGATGTCGTACTCTTGGGAGTGGTAGTCGGGGATTGGACACTCTTCTCACCGGGGCCTTTTCCCTGTTGTTTGTACAATTCAGTGGTGCTTTGCAATGTCTCTAAGTCACTAGCATCAGAAGAAGGAGTGTTGTCGTCATTGTCTTTGTCTTCGTTCAGGCATGTATGGATAAAAGAATTGTTGAAGCCAACTACTAGTAAATGTTCTACAAAAATCCCATTAGGGTCGAACCCTCTTAGCCTTTTAGCATATCTTAGGTTCAAGTTGTTGAAATAGCCTGTGAATTACTCAATCTTATTGACGTTCCTGAACACGAAGTCCCCTACTTTCTAAGGCAAAGGAATGAACTGCCTTTTTCTCTTCTCATGGAAAAAATGCAACCAGTAGTTGTATTTCCTTGCTATTTCTGTAACAAACATTATGTCCATAATGTGACATGGAAGGAAAGTAAGATTTTCCTTGGAGCCAAAAATCATTATTACACCATAATTCTCCATTTGTTCAAGTGTCCCCTTCTTGTCCAAAAACTTGGTTGGTTGGTCAGACATTCGGGGAGCATCCTTTTCTAACAATAAATATTTGAAAACTGAGACAAAGTCATTAAAAACCTCATAAAAACAATGGGAGGCCTTGTGCCTCCACAAGGCCTGGTACCAGAAGGTTACTAGGTCGAATTCACAATTTACCTTTTTGGACACAGACAGTTTTGGAAACGGACAACAATGCGTTATCGCGAAAACCAAGTAAGATGACATATAAAATTTCTTCTTCTCTTTGAATTGTGACAATTGGGAACAAATTTCAATGGAAATTAGCTTCCCCCAATAAAAAATGGCTTGTTCCTTGACTGTGAAATACAAAATATAAAGAATCATGCAGGAAATGCTTGTTGTGGATTCTTGTCTCGTTATTCTTGTAAACATTCAGGCAATTTCCTAGAATGGATTTCTAAACGAACTAACCTGCAACCTTGTGATATCTTCATGAATTGTCGTCGGGTCTTCCAGGAACTCAGGTAAGAGGTCCAACCCGTTATCGTGTTTTTTTAGGAACTACTTGCAGTCTTCTCCTCTGAAGGTCAATGTCGTCTCTGACAATCTCAACATCTTGCGGAAGACCTAAGGTGACAAAGAAACAAGAGAATGGTCCCGCAGTGGAATAATTCTTTGGCTTGAAATATATCTCTTGGTGCACCAAGATACCACCTCCTTACAGTCAAAAACTTCAGGGACACAACCAACATGAGCAATTCCAGAGGTCCAAATTACTTTGTTCTGGGTGGAAGGGGATGAGTAGTAAGAGTATGCCCTGGACCACTGGAAGTTATGGTCCTCACGCCCGAAGATGTTCATTGTATCTCTATAGAATTGTTGTCAAGTTGCTGCCATAAGTTTACTAGAAGGTTTGTTTTCTCCAGAGGATGTTTGAAATGAATAGTTGGAAGAGATAATATAACCCTTCGCAAATCTTGGTCCAATGTGTGTGAATGGGAGATCTCCTCGAGCCTTTCGCTCATTAATGACAATCTCTACGGTTGTTGCATGATGAGTTGTTAGCATTAAAGCTTAGTAATTGCATACTTAGAAGTGCGAAGGTGGCGGGTACGACGAAGAGCAATCAAGGATTGGAAATTTTGTGAACCCGCCAACCCGCGAAAGACATTCCATGATGTTTGAAATGAACACTTGGAAGGGATAATATAACCCTCCGCAAATCTTGGTTTAATGTGTATTAATGGGAGATCTCCTCGAGCCTTTTGCTCATTAATGACAATCTTTACGGTCTATGCATGATAAGTTGTTAGCATTAAAGCTTACTAATTGCATATTTAGAAAGAAGTGTGAAGGTGGCGGGGACGGGGAACAACAATTAAGGAATGGCTAAGTATGGAAAGTGGTCGGTCGCACTTCAAAATAGGGTTACAAGGGATACTTAGGAGAGGTGAGGGGCCGACGGTCAAGTTGTATGTCTCGAAAGTTTTGAGTGCAAAACGTGTAACACAGAAGAGGGCACGATGGGTCAGTCCAGTGGTCAATTTGTATATCGTGGAACTCTGGGTGTTGTTTGCAGGGCGTGAAACAATGGAAGCGCAATCTTGAGCACGCCTGTCCGAGAACCCGCAATCGAAAAAGTGGCTAAGTATGGAATAGGGAAACGGTCGATCGGACTCATTTCAATAATATATTGAAATTTGTAATAGATATCCCATTACCTGGCAAGATATTTTCTGTATGTTTCTGGACAAGCTGTGTAGGGATAGTCAGTGTGATTGTCTCCTCGAGCCTTTTGTTCATTAATGACAATCTTTACGATTGTTGCATGATGAGTTGTTAGCATTAAACCTTGGTTATTTCATACTTGGAAAGAAGTGCGAAGGTGGCGGGCACAGGAAACAACGATTAGGAATTGGAGATTTCGTGAACCCGACGATCCATGAAAGAGATTCCAAGAAATGGCTAAGTATAGAAAGCGGTTAGACAGGCATCAAAATAGGGTGACAAGGGATCCCCAGGAGACGTGAGGCCCCGATGGTCAAATTGTATGTCTCGGAACTTTTGAGTGCAAAATGTGAAACACGAGAGAGAGGATGATGTGGGAGTCTGGAAGTCAATTTGTATATCGCGGAAGTTTGGGTGTTGTTTGTAGGTCACGGAACAATGGAACTGCAATCTAGAGCCCACCTGCCCGGGAATCTGCAATCGAAAAAGTGGCTAAGTATGGTATGGGGAAGCAGTCTGTTGGAGTCGTCATATAAAAGCATGAGTGGAAATGTGAACTCGTGAGTCTGCCAACCCACATAGTTAGACATTCTCGAAAAAATGACTAAGTAACTAGAAAGAGAAAGTAGAGGGGAAAAAGAAAGGGGAATTCGGTTAAGTATAGAAGAGGGAAAAGAAGGGGATAAAAGAGAGTGGGAAAATAGAAAAGCGAAGGGCAATTTTCGTAAGCGGGAATTGGTCTCAAACAATCCCCATTGTTGCAAAATCATCATTTTCTAGTCCAATATTTTATCCACATACTCGTTTTCTATTGCGATTGTATCATTAAAAAGGATGTGAGCAAATGCAAATATAAACTATAACTTGATTTTTGGCTATAACTATGTATAGTTGATTTACATGCGTTGTTGATGTTTGGCTTTGGTAGATAACAATGGGTTAGGATAAGTTTGCATTCTTACTGTGATAAGGCCTTAAAAAAAGTAGAATAAGTAACAAGTTTTTCCAATTCAATTCTCACACACACAAAAAATTCTTTGATCCCATAATATTCATCTTTGTTGATTCGATAATAGGGAGGTCGATTTCGTAGATTGTGCTATTGGTCATTTCAGGTGACTTGGGTGCATCAGCCAATGCTTTGTTGAAGATTTGTTTTTATTGCAACCTATGGGAGTAATTGTGTTTTTGATACATTGTTTAATGCCTTGAAATATTATTTTAAGTATTAAATTTCATGAATGATGAGTTGTTAGCATTAAAGCTTAATAATTGCATATCTAGAAATAAACTTATTGTAATGTCAACTTGACCATAAGTATAACAACAACGAACTTGAATTTTAATATTGTGGTTGATTTCATAGCCCCATTTGACTTCAGTTAGCATATATCATTTTTTTTCAAAATATTTGCGAAGAAGAAATCTAGTAATTTCATTAATAAAGTAAAAGTGCTCAAATAGAGGCCAGGGGATGGACAACCAATAAATTGTTTCCTTTTGGAGTGAAAGAATCAAGGAAGCGAGAGGGAAATAAGAGATCGTTCGCTCAACAAGGTTGAGATGAGAACGAAACTTCTTGGGCGGGGCCCCAACTCCTGCATCTTGAATTAGTGTTGCTATGTTCTATCTACATTAGGAATGGAATTGAATGTTGGTTTGAAACTATGTGAAATTCATGTCTGTTTCCATAGAATCCTCATGTGATCGACAAAATGCATTGCCATATTTGATCAAATTACTTGAGTCAATACAATATTTAAGAATTACGAGACTATCGAACGATGCAAACAAGAAGAGGTCTTAAATCCAACAAAGTAGCACCAACCAAGATTCCAAGGCAAAATTTTAATAGTAAATCTATAAAAAAAATAGTGGGTAATATATATTTATCCATAGACATTGGATTGAGTTCTTTGCACCGAAGCATTGAACATATTTGTCATAAATACAGGTAGAGGAGTTACAAAAAAAAACAAAAACATGCATACAATTATGTGTTGTTCATCTAGTGCGACAACATGCAAGAGGCATCGACGAGCTCTTGAACATGCATACAAAATTGATTATCATGTTTTTTTAGGAACTGCTTGCAGTCGTCTCCTCTGAAGGTCAATGTTGGCTGCGACAATCTCAACATCTTGCGGAAGACCTGGGGTGACAAAGAAACAAGAGAGTGGTTTCGCAGTGGAATAATTCTTTGGCTTGAAATAGGTCTCTTGGCGCACCAAGAGACCACCTCCTTACAGTCAAAGACTTTAGGGACACAGCCTGCACGAGCAATTCCAAAGGTCCAAATTACTTTGTTTTGGGTAGAAGGGTACCAAGAGACCACCTCCTTACATGCAAATACTTTAGGGACACAGGCTGCACGAGTAATTCCAGAGGGTCAAATTACTTCGTTCTAGGCAGAAGGGGATGAGTAGTAGGAATATGCCTTGCACCACTGGGAGTTGTGGTCCTCACCCCCTAAGATGTTAATTGTATCTCCAGAGAACAAGAGAGTGGTCCTGCAATTGAATAATTCTTTGGCTTGAAATATATCTCTCGGTGCACCAAGAGATCATCTCCTTACAATCAAAGACTTCAGGGACACAACCTGCACCAGGGACAAATCCAAACCCAATCCAAAACCTTAAAAATGGAAGGAAAGGATACATCTCTGAGGGAAAGGACCGTCATCTAAGTTGAGAGACTCAAACACTCAAGTTGAAAAGCGGCTATTGCGTTCAGCGTTGGTTTCTTTTATGAAACTCCTTCCTTTGGTGTTGTTAGGGCCGCCATCGCCGATTTGGGAAGTGCCCCCCATTATGGTGGATTTCAATTTGGGCACAGGACTGGGAACAACGTCTGCATTTCCATCATCCATCGTCGTATCATCGTCCATCAGATCATCTTCTTTCGGCTCGAAATCAACCACATCAACCTCTGTGTCGACCATCAATGCAGGGGGGGTTGCCTTGGAATTCTTTGGCTTGAAATATATCTCTCTGCGCACCAAGGGACCATCTCCTTACTTGCTTCTGGGTGGAAGGAGATGAGTAGTAAGAATGTTCCCTCGACCACTGGACGTTTTAGTCATCATGCCTGAAGGTGTTTACTGTATCTAAACATAACTGTTGTCGAGCTACTGCCATAAGTTGACAAGAACGTTCATTTGCTCCAGATGATGTTTGAAATGAACACTTGGAAGGGATAATATAACCCTTCGCAAATCTTGGTTTAATGCCTATCAATGGGAGATCTCCTCAAGCCTTTCACTGATTAATTTCAATTTCTACGGTTCTTGCATAATGAGTTGTTACCATTAAATCTTACTAATTGCATACTTAGAAAAAAGTGCGAAGGTGGCGGGGAAGACGAAGAGTGATTAAGGATTGGAGATTTCGTGAAGCCGCCAACCGAACGACGCGCAAAAGAGATTCCATGATGCTTGAAATGAACACTCGGAAGGGATAATATAACCCTCCATAAATCTTGGTTTAATTCGTATTAATGGTAGATCTCCTCCAGACTTTTGAACATTAATGACAATCTTAACGGATCCTGCATGATGAGTTATTAGCAATAAAGCTTAATAATTTCGTATCTATAAAGAAGTGTGAAGGTGGCGGGGATGGCAAAGAGCGATTAAGCATTGGACATTTCGTGAACCCGCCAACCCGACCACCTGCGAAAGAGATTCCAAGAAATGGCCAAGTATGGAAAGCGATCGGTCGGGCTTCAAAACAGGGTCACAAGTTATACTCGGGAGACGTGAGGGCTTGATGGTCAAATTATATGTCTCTGAACTTTTGACTGCAAAATGTGTAACACGGAACATGGCACGATGACGGACTCCGACGATCAATTTGTATATCATGGAACTCCGGGTGTTGTTTGTAGGTCATGGAACAATTGAAGCGCAATGTTGAGCAAGCCTGCCCGGGAACCAGCGATGGAAAAAGTGGCCAAGTATGGAATGGGGAAGCCATTGCTTGGACTCGTGATATAAAAGCATGCGACATTCTGAAAAATGACTAAGTAACCAGAAAGGGAAAGTAGAGGAGAAAAATAAAGGGGAATTTGGTTGTCAATCTGTATATCGGGGAAGTCTGGGTGTTGTTTGCAGGGGGCGGAACAATGGAAGCGCAATGTTGGGCCCGCCTAGGCAGGAACCCGTGATCGAAAAAGTTGTTGAGTATTGAACGGGGAAGCGATCGGTCGGACTTGTGATATAAAACCATCAGTGGAAATCTGAATGCGTGAATCCGCCAACCCGCACACTTAGACATTTTCTGAAAAATGACTAAGTAACCAGAAAGGGAAAGTAGAGGGGAAAAAGAAAGGGGAGGGCAATTTTCGGAAGCGAGAATTGGTCTTAACAAAACCCCATTTGTGGTATTAACAGTAACTATGAAGTGATTTAGACACGTGAACAGGCTCTTCAATCAAGGAATAGAGAAAGTGAGTCATCGTTATACTTTCCAGGATGTGTTTGCATACAAAAAGTATCGAAAAGCTACAAAAAAATCAATGGAGAGTTGTTCAAGTAAAATTAGTGTACTGTCAACTTCACTGTAAGTATAACAACGATGAATTTTAATTTTAATTTTATGTGGTTGATATCACAGTCCCATTGGACTTCACCTAGCATATATCCTTTTATTTCAAAATATTTCCGAAGAAGAATTTTGGTAATTTCATCGATCAAGTAAAAGTGCTAAAATGAACTACATATTACATTTTCTTCACAAAGATTACATTAAAAGGAAAAGCAGGTCTTGTATATTCTTCAAGATCATAGAAAAACTGCTAAGATACTAAATCTATCATCCAACCATTATTCAAAAACCGAGCCCATGAGAACCTTGAACTACAGTAGGAAAGCACATGAACAAAAGTCTGCCAAACACACGACAGGAAAAAAATAGCGGAGATTGGGCATTGTATCCCATCTATAACCAAATCCCCAAATAGGCACCAAGAAATTTGTCGATTACTATATTACTATGAACCGATATCACTATGAACATTTGCTTTTGATAGTACTATGAACCAAGATCACGTTGACCTAACAATGTTCTAACATTACTAGTTCCGAAAAAGAGTGTCAACATTTAACTCAATGGAGTTCGAACAATGCCAAATTTGCAATATTATTGTAAATGTCTGATGTTTCCATTCAGAGGAGCAAGCCATTTTGACGGCTCAAAGGATGGACTTGATTTATTCACAGTTGGATACTTTGTATGAGGTTTGTCCTCATGCTTCTCATTCCTGGACTGAACAATCTTATGCGCTTCCAGTTCAATTTGCCATGGCACTGCAAAACTCTATTCATATCCTCATTGGGTAGCATGGACAGATACAGATGAGATTGTTTCATTTCTTGTGAACACTTGATATGAAATTTTGTTTTTTTTGGTTCCGTCAATATGCAGTATGTCATTGTCCTCATTTAATGTAAATTTGCTATGGATGTGAAAGTCGCATAACATGTAGACATTGTTTGCCTTTTTTGTAGGTATACTTCATATGGCAATTCTGCTAACCCAGAAAGCACATCTTGTAATAGAGGTTGTCTAATTGTACAACGTACAATTGTGTTGTTGAGGGTTTGGATGGCAGCGTTGAGGCAATGTTTATATATGTAAGGGCATTTTTTATTTCATCGTAGGCAATCAATTGTGTCATCGTTTATGAAAGCAGAGGTAGAAGCAGGAGAGTTGCATTTGGCACATACAGGCTCAAAGGGGATCGAGTATGCATTCGTTGCAACCAAAAAACCCTCAACCTGTGCACGTGAGCATAGTAGTTAATATATTGAACAATATAATATACAAGTGTACAACAAAGAAGCTGCAGAAAATTGTTCAAGGCAATTTTTATGAGCAAAGTGTGGATGGAATTGTAGATGTATACGCACAATAGTTGTCGAGCTAGTTACTTGACGTAACCTGCCCTCGCCGGCACAGTTACCTCTCCAGGACCTTCAACAACACGGCCCGAAGAGTCACCGCTCTTCCAACTCCTCTCGGGAGTCTTCCTCACCCACAGGATACCTCTCGACGAATTCCCTTTCGCGATTCGGGAATTCGAGCTTCGCGGATCCGTGAGCATGCACTTTGAAACTCTGATCCCCGATCCCCGAAGTCAACGGTCAACGATTCAACCTTGTCGGGGATTTCCCTGTCGGGAAACCGGCAGATGAAAGGTGGTGGTTCGCTCACCTTCCAACTCTCCGAACACCGATGCGCGATGCCACGTGTCGTCCTCCGTTCTGTCTCCGTGGGACCCTTCGTGACTCGCGATCTCGCGGGTTCCCCGTGCTTCACTCGACGTTGCTAATGCCGAAGTGCCGAGTCCCGAGTCCTCGGGATCTCGTGCCACCTGTCAACCCGATGATCGACGGCTCCGATTAAATCGGGGAATCGCACCTCGCGATTTCGTCGCGCATGAAACTCATGCACTCGCCAACCCCTAATTGCCGATATGAAATGACAAATAGACTTCTCCGTGCGCCTGCGAGTTAACTCCTTCTCAGTTCCTCTGTGATCTGACGGTCTGCGGAACTTCAGAGATCTACTCGACAACTCCAAGTCGTCGATTCTCTTCCTTCGAGGAATTCTTCACTTCACCACCTTCGCTCTATGTGGATTTTCCTGAGCCTGCTCCCACCGAGAAACTAAAACACTACCCCTCCTGAGTTTCTACGCTTCTGGGTTCCTCCAGGGAACTCCCTGCACGCACTCAGCCTTCAACAACTCTCTAAGTGTTGAATCCTTCCGGTCCTGCACGCATTCAGTCCCAGCAAACTCGGCCTTGTCTTTCTCAGACTTGCTACGGAGAATTCAATTCGACCTGCACTCACCTGCACGGCTCGAATAACCCAGTTCAACTCTGGCGGATGAGAATGAGAGTTTAACTGCTGAGCCCCCTCAACGCACTCGATGCGGAGGAATTCAACTGCACTCTATGCAGGGATCTCCCGGCTTGAACAGAGAAACGATTGAAACTCATTCACTCCTTCCCTCAGGTTTCGAACCTGATATGCAATCACATATGCAACATATAAAAGATAAGCATAAAAAGAAGCAAACATGCACAAGCACAATATCAACAACACACCGAGATCAAACACATCCATGGAATTGAATCAAAGCTTTTTCCTATTAATTCAATGTCTATACATGGAGGTTCCTCACAAGCTCTCTGCTCTGCTCTTCGCTCTATGCTTCTCTTCTTTGACTGCAAGAATGAATACAATGTACAAAGGAGGGTGTCTATTATCCCGTTTTCACTCTCGAAAGTAGAAATGTCAAATCTACAGTTAATTCCTATCTAACAACATTAAAACTATTAAATGCCTTCTTATCTATAATACAATACAAAAGCGCTTCATATGAATGCTTTCCTTCAAAACGACGGTGCAACAATCTTTTCAAGGTAATTCAAAGATGTATGTGCTGGCCTGTCCAGCTGTATCCTCTTTCTTCGTGCGCTGGCTCGCTTGATCAAAATGTGGATGCTCCTGCATCATTACTTTCTTGAGATCTTGTACTATGTCTGTTCGCAATTATGTTACAAATGTTGCTTGGGTTGTGTGAAAGATCCTTTCTTTAACATCTCTTTTCTTTGTTATGTTTTTGAAGAGCATAAGTGGAAATTTCCCTTTATGAAATTGTTGTTCCATTGAGGAAAATAAATTTGAATAGTTGTCGAACAATTGCAGTTGAAACATGGAACAGTGTAATAGTTGTGTAACATAACTGAGATATATGAGCATGTGAACATAAAGGACAAAACTGGATATGGAAAATGGTACCATTGCCTTGTCATTGTCTGAATCTCCATCTTTTATATGGAGAATGTCTTGCAAGCCAACTTTTCTTGCGAGTGTGACAGTTGCACCAATGGTTTTGATTGGGTAAGTATCGTTGCTCTGTGCAAGTTGGTTGATTGTTGTGTCCAGTACGAAACGATATTCTAAGCCAATCTTGGGAATGTTTTCCACAATACTTGTTTCTTTGAGCTATATAATCCAATCACAATCACCACGGTCATATACTGTTTTCGACAATATATTAAAATTTGTAACGGATATCCCATTACATGGCAAGATCTTTTCTGCATGTTTCTGGACAAGTTGTGTAGGGATACTTAGTGTGACTGTCATCGTGGCTTCGTTGTCTATCATGTCAGCATGCATAATGCATCTAGTTTTGTTTTCCTTGTATAAGTAGGTGATATACACGACCATTATGTCCCTAATGAACACTTGTCCAGTTCGACGACTGTTCAAGCCTTCTATCGATAGTATAATGGGTGTTATAGGTTTAGAACTTGTGACATTTTTTGAACAGAAAAAGTAATGTGAATGGAAGTCTGTATCATTTTTTTGTTTTCTTTTTTTGGGGGGCATAAATGTACAAGTACACACACAATTTGAATGAAGTATGCAGGTCAGAGTTTTGTAACCATACCTCTTAGTCTGTGGAGCTTGCACTATGTTGGGCGTTTCACTTGCGCTCGTCGATACTTCTTGTGAACTGCAAAGCATCTATTATAGATGACATCAACATATTTATCATGTCATAGATGAATAAATAACTCAGAATATTTGTTTGGTAAACATAACAAGAGCACAATGTATGAATATTTACCTTGGGCCTTGTCGTTCTGTTGATGTTTGCAATGATTAACTACTCATGTGCATGTCACTCGTCCAACTTTTTCTGATGCAAGCATGTGTACATGAACATCAGAACGACTAAATAAGCATATACATTTTATAATGTTCATAATTGTTCTGGATGTCACATACAGGCTCGAAAGGGATGGAGTATGAAATAGGGTGTCAAGGGATACTCAGGAAACGTGAGGACCCGACGGTCAAATTGTATGTCTCATAAATGTTGAGTGAAAAAATGTGTAACACGAAACAGGGCATGATGGGGGAGTCTGATGGCCAATTTGTATATCGTGGAACTCCGGAAGCTATTTGTAGGTCACGGAAGAATAGAAACGCAATCTTGAGCCCGCCAGCCTGGGAGTCCGACTGTCAATTTGTATATCAAGGAACTTCGGGTGTTGTTTGCAGGACACGGAACAATAGAAGTGCAATTTTGAGCCCGCTAGCCCGGGAACCCACAATCGAAAAAGTGGCTAAGTATGGAATGAGGAAGCGGTCGTTCGGACTCATGATATAGAAGCATGAGTAGAAATGTGAACTCGTGCGTCCGCCAACCCGTGCACCTAGACATTTTCGGGAAAAATGACTAAGTAAAGTAACCAGAAAGGGAAAGTACAGGGGAAAAAGAAAGGGGAATTCGGTTAAGTATAGAAGACAGAAAAAAAAAGGGATAATAGAGAGTCAGAAAATAGAAAAGGGGAGGGCAATTTTCGGAAGCGGGAAGTCTCAACAAAGGCCCATTATTTCCAAATCATCGTTTTCTAGTCCAATATTTTATCCACCTACTCGTTTTCTGTGTTTGATTTACTATCACAATTGGTATACCTTTTTGAAGATTGTACTTCAGCTTCCTTTGTTGTGGCATATAAGATTTCATCCTCTTGTCCAACTAATCTGTTTCTTTCAATGTAGCAATGCATAAAATACAATGGACATGAAGGTAAGTTGGTATGTAGAAATATATGTAAAAAAATAAATACAGTTCTATTTATTTCAATGTAGCAGCATAGAAAATACAATTGACATGAAGATAAGTTATTACGTAGGAATATATGTAGTATCTACATACAATAAATTAGGTGCAAAGCAGTAGAATAAATATACAGACAATAAATGAAATACAAAACAATGGAATATGAAATAAGAGTAGAAGCATGCACCTTTGTATCTCCTCTTCTACATTTGTGGTTAAGAGTCCTATGTCCTCTCCAGTTATTCTGTTTGTTTCAATGTGGGAGCGCACAAAATACAATGAACATGAATGTAAGTTGGTATGTAAGGGAAAACAAGTAATATGTACATACAATAAATGAGAATCAAAGGAATAGAATAAAAGTTAGAGTTAGAAGCATGAACCTTTGTTTTTCTTGATCCATGGTTATGGTTATATACATTTTTTTCCTGGCCAAAATATATTACAAGCCAAAAAATATTAAGAAGTTGGATGATCCTAGCTGAATGATTTGGTTTTGTGCAACAAAGTATCCAGATATGCTTTGAAACATGGAAATATAATTTTGTAATATGTTTGATGTATATTTCATAATTCAAGTACAAGACAAATTGTATCATGGTCAGACCAATTTATGTATAAGATAAAGAGGGTGTATTGTGATATGGGCACATTTGACCATACATGGTAAATAAGTGTGTTTTGTACATGTTTTATCTTAACCAAAATAAAGCGGAGATTGTAATTGCACATTTAGTTTTCCAATTCTTTTGTTATGGCACTATTTTGTAGCATGTCAACACTGAAGTCTCCTAGAATGATAATGGTTTCGTTCATATGTAAATGGTGCAATGCATTTGAAAAAACATTCATTATGTTGGCAATGTTGCACGCGGAGCAACATAGAGATTGAATATTGCAATTTGCAATCCACAGAAAACTACTCTTTCTAGCACCATCTCAACATCTTTTTCTTCTACAAGAACATTTTGCAAAGGCATGTAGGTATGGTTCAGAGTTTGGAGAAAAAATTGGAGAAAAATTTAAGAGCAGGAGGGAAGATATGCCAACCTCTATGGAAAGTTTGCAACATAGGAGTGATAAATAAATACCTAAACATTCTTATTTGCAAACTGTAAATAGTAAACAGTAAAGAACGAATACGAATGAAACTATGGTATTGAAACTTACTCGTCAATGATGAACGACAGAATCACAGGTCCAATTATGAGTGCAGGATTTCAACCTTGCAAAGTGCAATAACAGGTCCTAGAACTACCCAGGATTTGCATTCCAAGTCCTAGAACTTTTTTCTTTATAACTTACTGAAATATGTCACCGACAAAGATGGATAATGCTTGGAAATGGCGTGCAATTTTGTTGCAGCTTAGTTACCGTTGTACCATACCTACCCCTTCTACACCTACCTGCAGTTTTCTTCTACAAGAACATCATGCAAAGGCAATAAGCTTGACATCGTCTTTTTCATGTGAAAGACACAGGTTCGATTCCCGTACGGGATAGGTAGGTACTCATTCCCGAGCAAGCTGGGAATATCACCGAGGGCAAGGTGCGAAGGATAAATAATTCCTTATTCAATTGAGGCGTTAGATTTCCACTTCGTCACATACGGCAAAGGACCGAGATTTGTAATGCTAGAAAAAATGACAGTCGGAGTTGTGCAAACGACATTGGCATGCACATGGTGCAGAGCCTGGTAAAAAATCGGAGGAAAATTTAAGAGCAGGAGAAAAAGATATGCCAACCTCTATGGAAAGTCTGCAAGATAAGAATGATGAATAAATACTTAAACATTCTTACTTGCAAACTGCAAACAACAAATAGTAAACAACGAATACGAATGAAACTATGGTATTAAAACTTACTCGACAATGATGAACGACATAATCGCAGGCCCAATTGCGGGTGCAGGACTTGAACCCTGCAAAGTGCGAAAAAATGCTCCAACTGTCGGTGCAGGACCCCAACCTTGCAAAGTTGAAGCAAACAAAAGCAAGCAGCAAGCAACAAACAAGTGAGCAAGCACGAACATGTCCAACTGCAGGTGCAAGACCTCAACCCTGCAAAATTGAGCCAAACAACACAAAGCAGCAACCAACGAACCAGTGAACAAGCAACAACCAGTGAACCAGTAAAGAATATATGTATCTTCAATAATGACTATATTGCATTCCAAGCATAGAAGAAATATGAAACATATGATAACCATGCGAGTGGAAATACTTAAACATTCTTACTTGCAAACTGTAAACAACAAACAACAAACAAAGAATACGAATGAAACTATGGTATTGAAACTTACTCATCAATGATGAACGATAAAATTGCAGGTCCAATTGCAGGTACGGGACTTGAACCCTGCAAAGTGAAAAAAACAACTCCAACTGTGGGTGCAAGACTCCAACCTTGTAAAGTTGAAGCAAACAAAAGCAAGCAGCAAGCAACAAACTAGTGAGCAAGCATCGACAGGTCCAACTGCAGGTGCAAGACCTCAACCTTGCAAAGTTGAACCAAACAACAACAAGCAACAACCGACGAACCAACTAACAAGCAGTAACCAATGAACCAATAAAGAATATATGTATCTTCAATGATGACTAAATTGCATTCCAAGCATAGAAGAACTATGAAACATATGATGGCTATGTGAGTGGCGGTGGACAATAATATTGTCCAAATTCACTGCAACATTGTATGGAAAAATTTGAGGAAAAATGTGTTGTGATAGGCTTATTTAAGTAAACATTTAAGGTTGTCAGGCCCGTTTAAGGGCCTCGCGCTATCTAAACATTTAAACTGCCAGGCCTATTAAAGTACCTCAAAAAGAGTGTCAATGCTCAAAACTTTTGGTATGTAAACATTTCAATAAAAATAAAAATAATAAAAAAAATTAAAAAAGAGCGTCGATGCTCAAAACTTTCGGTATGTAAACATTTCAATAAAAATAAAAAAAAATAAAAAAATAAAAAAGAGAGTTGATGCTCAAAACTTTGGATATCTAAACATTTAAAACATTGGGAATGGCGAAGCTGGCAATAAGACTTCGAATCTATTCTCCAATGAGATGATGACATATAAGGTTTTTTTTATTATATAAAAAATAATGTTTTTAGTTCTCTAGTTCGAACAATAGAGATGATGCAAAAATTTGTAGTCAAAGGACATATTAATATGAAGTCAACAAATTATTGATCACTATAGTCCCTCTATGCCTTCGACAGGGACTAATAACCTATTAATTCAATCCAAGCATTTATGATTTGGTAGTGTAGCACTTAAAGGATGAGCTTGTAATGATATACAAGGCTCCAATATATCAATTGTTTGTTAAAGTTTGTTATTATTTGTTTATTAATATTAATTGTTATGTGTAGCCATTAGTGTCATTTCATGTAACCAAGTAGGATTTTCATTATTTTTTATTTTATTTTATTTATTTATTTTATTAGTTGTTATTCTTCAACAATTACACTTTAAACCAAAACTAATAATATTATGTCAATTTAATGCGATTAATGAATTAAAAAAAATATTCAATTTCAAAATATAGTAAAAAGATTTATTATTATTAAAAAATATCATTTAATACACATTTCAAAAAAACTTTAAAAATTTTACAAAATTTTATTATTGAGTCAAGGATACTAATCTTAAAAGACAACAAGTAGAAATCTAATCAAGGTGTGAATTCTTCCAACTCCAAGACGATAAAGAAGAACATGGCCTCAATTGAAAAACATATTGCATGGTAATTGGTTGATAAACAAGAACATAGCCTCAATTGAAAACATATTGCATGGTAATTGGTTTTCGAGAAGCCATAGGGGCAAAGACGAACAAATCGTCATCAACATGTTTATTCAAGGAAAAAACAATTACCCTCTAGGAAAATCTTTGTTCAACGACCTCTTACCTTATGTCTAAAAAGGAGAGGAGCAAGGAAGAGGGCTTCAAAAGGAAAATCAATTGTTGCCCAAAGGACATCATGAATGAAGTTCTCAAGTCTTAGTGTCCCATGTGCATGGAAAAGAAAGTGCCTACTTTAATAAATGCCAACCCATAAGACATGAAACTCTACATGTTTATCTCTCATTATAATTTAAGATATGCTCTATGCTTGTTTGGTTTCTATGTAAACAATCATGCATGTATTGTTGAATTTACATAAGAGATGATATTGTATGTGAAAATTTTGTATTATTATTACAATGATGAGTGTTCTATATATAAAGAACATATGATGACCATGGTGACCATCCATGAAGAGATACCTTTTCAATGCTGCCCAAACATCAAAACTCACTCTCAGCGAGGGAGACATTCTACATTATGCCAAGATTACCTATGAATATTACATGTTGGTAGCTTTCAAATAGCTTCAACATGTCACCATGCCATTTCTTACCTCACAATGCATCTGTACCTCATCATGTGCACCCTTGTGACTTCACAACCAATGCATCCAAGGCCCGTGGGTAGTTCTCACATAACTACAACATGTCCCCAGGACATCCACTACCCTGCAATGCATCAATACCTAATCATGTGCACCCTCGGTCTCAGTGCCAACCCTTTTTCATGCTGGATGAGATCCACTTGTCTCAGTGCCAACCCTTTTTCATGTTGGACGAGAACACTCAGTGCCAGCCCTTTTTCATGCTGGATGAGTTCCACTTGTCTCAGTGCCAACCCTTTTTCATGCTAGATGAGAACTGTAATACCCTTATTTCCCCCAGTTTGTAAATATAATTATAACTGGCCAAGAGACTATGGCATAATAGATATGTGTGAATGTTTGATTTGATGAACCTTTTTGTTATAAAAGGTCAATGCATGTATTTTATTGAGATGACCCCCCACCAAACCAGTGCCTTACTAGATTTAATGACTCGGTCCTAGAACAGTCCTTTGACCCATAAATGAATTACTAGTTAGATTGGCAGATGGAAGAGTCCTCCTCAAGAGTTAATGAGGAGATGGGGCAGAGTATCCACCTGCAAGACTTCCAGACCTGACGATGAGCTGGGGATTCAGACCCACACAACCTTGCTAAGGAAGGCAAGAAAAGAGGTAATTCATGGGCAGAGGCAGATGAGCGCGGGAGAGTAGAGTCGAAAGACCAATCTCGAGAAGAGAAAAGAGCACTTGCAGCTCTCTGGTTTGAGGAATAACTGGGAAATAAGCTTGTTTTGGGCGCAAGAAGTTGTTGGCAGGGTTTCATTTCAAGCTGATAAACGGGGCTGACGAGTGACTATGGAAGTGCTTGTGTAGACCTCCTTGCTTGGTATATAAAAAACGAGTTGCAAAGATCTCGTGGGAGGAGGAGAGTAACCTCTGTCCCTGACTGTCGCTGAGCAAGAAGAAAGGGTCTCTCTCAAAGCATCATGGTCTATCTCAGGGGTGGCCAACGGTAATCCGTTCAGGAGTGCTTGTGCCTATGGTTGGGTGGAAATAGGAACCCCTTTTAGCAGTCCCTTCATGAACTTCGGTTTTATGATAAGTATTTTCATAGTCTATGTGTTGAAATGGAAATGGTGATTGAATACATATATGTGTTTATGACTGAGTTCTGTGTGGAATGATTAAGGTAGAAATGTGTATTGTTTTTCTTTGAACCCATGCTTTTGAATGGTCGTCTGCCTGCCCCAGCTTCACAGTTAAAGAGTTGTGGGATGTAAGTCTACAATAGTGTCAAGGAAGGACTCACTGGGATGCTTAAGTCCTGTCGGCCTTTAGAATTTACCTTCGCGAGAATACTAAGTGTAAACCCTATGGAAGGAGGGCGCCTCCTTCAGACCTTTCACCCATGTGACCGAAGACTCATGCCCATGTCATTAACTAATTCACAGCCAAGATATTAGCATGTAGCCCACAAGAGTTTTCAAAGGACCCATGTGACCAAGGTCTGGGAAACCTACGGTAGGCCCGAAAGGAGTTGAGCCTTTCTGACTTCAGAGTGTTTCAAACTTACCATTTGTAAATTGGTCGAACGCAACTGATGGTTACAGTTACCCATAAGGTTGACCGACGTCGGGCGATCTCCCTAACCGTGGCAGATAAACCTGCCCCACCGTTAAACCTTGATCCATTTACCCATCGCGAAGCAACGTGAGCCACCGATTCGAGGGTATTTGGGAGTCCCCTTGGCCGTTGGATTTATGCCGAGGTAAGTTCGATGAAGTCCTGCTTCAGGAGGACGAAGATGCTATAACATAAAACTCCCCGAATGTTGAAGTTACAAATTGATGTGAGTCGTGGATCTGGGGAGTCCATTAAGAACCTCTCTTAACCGTTCAATCAACCAGTGGAGGGACCCGCGTACGATACTTCGGTGGGGTCCTACTTTGGGAGAGCGGAGCATCCATAACGCCGAAACCTCCGAAGGCCAGAGCTACAAAGTGACGAGGACCATAGATCTAGGGACCCTTCAATATCTCCCTTGACCATTAGATCTAGACTATGGTCAGCCCGACGTCGACCGCTCCAGGAGTAAGGCGAAATTCACACCACGAATCCCCCGAACGTAGAAGTTACGAAGTAACTGAGGCCGTAGATCAAGGGATTACATGGACACACCATATCCATGATATCGAAGGGCTTGGAAGGCTACTAGTCCGGGGTGACATGGCACGTTGACGTCACCCAGGGTGACGTGGACCCATGTTTGATGTGCCAAGTGTCACCTAGATTTGTACGTTTCACAAACCCTATGTGCCCATTAAAATGTGACATGTGTCACCCGCTATAGGGGCCATGTGTCATCTTCGCCTTGCCACGTGTCACCCCTAGCATTTACCTGGTTGGTCCATTTGGCGGGTGAAGTACTCGGGACCCACCTGTCCTTATCTCCACATCTAGTACATCACCATGTACGAGGATGGACCCTTCGGGAGTTCGGAGGTTTGGGGTGCAGTGTCTTGGGTAAGTTGAAAGGCCTAAAGGTCGGAGCCACGTGGAGAGATTAAGGCTCCTTCGGGATTTCGGGACTCCGGAGGACATGCGTGTAGAAAGGAAAAAGGGGCGTGAAGTGTCGAACGTCGAATTCCCCTCTAGCATGTGTGTTAGATGATGAACAAGTCCCATTGTTGGATTGGATGGTGAATGGACCTTCCCTACAAGAGTTAGGAAATTAGATATAGTACGAACGAGATGGACCCACGTGGGTGCCACATGGCCCTCAATTAACAACGCCCGAAGAACTTCGGGAGGCCATAACTTTCAAACTAGATTTCGAATTAGAGACCGGTAACAGTTGTTAGAAAGCTACGAGTGAGTAGAAGAGGATGAAGACATCGAAGAGATGATTCGAGATGATTAGAGTAAGATTTTTTTTTATGCCCTATCCCTAGAAAGAGTACTTAGGGGTTAGTGTGTTATAAGAACACTCAGTGCCAACCCTTTTTCATGTTGGATGAGTTCCACTTATCTCAGTGCCAACCCTTTGTCATGTTAGATGAGAACACTCAGTGCCAGTACTTTTTCATGCTGGATGAGTTCCACCTGTCTCAGTGCCATCACTTTTTCATGTTGGATGAGAACACTTAGTGCCAACCCTTTTTCATGCTGGATGAGTTCCATTTGTCTCAGTGCCATCCCTTTTTCATGCTGGAAGAGAACACTCAGTGCCAACCCTTTTTCATGTTGGATGAGTTCCACATGTCTCAATGCCAACCCTTTTTCATGTTGTATGAGTTCCACATGTCTCATTTCTAACCCTTTTTCATGCTGGATGAGAACACTCCCTCTGAAGAGGGACCACGCCAATCTTGTCCCTGAAGTACTCAAACTTCATCCTCGATAGTAACTTGATAAACATGTCTGCAAATTGATCCTCTATAGTCACGAAACTGGAGCTTCACTACTCCCTTTTGCACCATATCCCTGATATAGTAATATATGATCTCGATATGCTTCGACCTTGTTGAATTTTTCATAAGAAATGATATTGTATGTGAATGAATATCCTGTTACAATGATGAGTGTTCTATATATAAAGAACATATGGTGACCATGATGACCATCCATGAAGAGATGCGTCCCTTGGGTAATAAATGTATTTATACTTTATATTATATTATATTATATTATACATGTAATATAAATATATATATATATATATATATATATATATATATATATATAATCGATAATATTGCTTAGTAATTAATAATCATTTTATTAATTATCAATTTAGTAGAATGTCTTTTCGATCTTGCCTAAACATCAACACTCCCTCTCAAAGAGGGAGACATTCTACATTATGCCAAGATTACCTCTGAAGATTACCTTTGAATATTACCTATGGGTAGCTCTTAAATAGCTTCAACATGTCACCATGACATCCATTACCTTGCAATGCATATGTACTTCATCATGTGCACCCGTGTGAATTCACAACCAATGCATCCAAGACCTGTGGGTAGTTCTCAAATAACTACAACATGTCCCCAAGACATCCACTACCTTGCAATGCATCTATACCTCATCACGTGCACCCTTGTGAATTCACAGCATGCATCCAAGGTCGATGGGTAGATCTCCAATAGCTACAACATGTCATCATGAGACTATCAAGTTTCCCACATAAAATTTGGATATCTTATGCATGACATCCAGTACCCTGGGATAAAATTTGTACCCCATCTCTTCAACATGCATCTAGGTCCGGTGGGTAGCTCTCCAATGGCTACAAAATGTCATCATGACATCCACTACCCTACGATAACATCCGAAGCCATCACTCCCTCTGAAGAGGGACTACGTCGAGCTTGTCCCTGAAGTACTCAAACTTCATCCTTGACAACGGCTTTGTCAGCACATCTGCAACCTTCTCATCGATAGCCACGTATTGGAGCTTCATTGCTCCCTTATGTACCAAGTTTCTAGCAACCAAGTGTCACTTCCATGAGACACAGACTCCAAGTTTGAGACCACACGAGCTCACATCCATTGATTGTTGAACATGCAAATCTATACATCCTCGAATATCCATAGTGCAACATGACTTCACCCTATGAAACCAAGGTTTGTGGGTAGCTCTCAATAGCTACAACATGTCCCCAGGACATCCATTCCCTGTGATGCATCAGTACCTGATCATGTGCACTCATGTCTCAGTGCCATCCATTTTTCATGTTGGATGAGTTCCACCTATCTCAGTGCCAACCCTTTTTCATGCTGGATGAGAACACTCAGTGTCAACCCTTTTTCATGTTGGATGAGTTCCACCTGGCTCAATGCCAACTGTTTTTCATGTTAGATGAGAACACTCAGTGTCAGACCTTTTTCATGCTAGATGAGTTCCACATGTCTCAGTGCCAACCCATTTTCATGTTGGATGAGAACACTCAATGTCAACCCTTTTTCATGTTGGGTGTCTTAGTGCCAACCCTTTTTCATGTTGTATGCGAACATTCAGTGCCGACCCTTATTCATGCTGGATGAGTTCCACATGTCTCAGTGCCAACCCTTTTTCATGCTAGATAAGAACACTCCCTATGAAGAAGGACCACACCAAGCTTGTCCTTGAAGTACTCAAACTTCATCCTCGACAACAGCTTGGTAAACACGTCTGCAACTTGATCCTCTGTAGTCACGAAACTAGAGCCTCACTGCTCCCTTTTGCACTATGTCCCTGATATAGTAATATCCGATCTTGATATGCTTCGACCTATCATAGACGATGGGGTTCTCAGACGACTTCATGCAACTTTGGTTGTCACACCAAATGTAGGTCGCCTCCAGTTCAAGACCAAATAACCCAGACATAAGTTCTCGAAGCCACAATGTTATTGCACATGCTGCCAAATACTCAACTTCAACCGTACTGAGCACCACACATGATTGATTCCTACATTCGACAGAGCCTCTTACTCCTTACTATAGTAACCATTTCCTTTTGGAACTGATCATACATCTCCCTCTCGAGCACTGAATATCAACTGAATCTTCAACCTGCTAACTTCATCACGTGTCCTCCAAAACAAGTCTCATCATCCTCTTCTTGTAGGTCTTACCGACAAGTCAAATTCAGTCCAATAGATTGAAATTTCCGAAGCCACACTACTTCACGAATTGTTGTACATGCATACTTAGCTTCAGTCGTACTAAGCACCACACGCAACTGCTTCCTGCTACTCCATGAAACCATACTAGAGTCTAGACTGAAGTGATATGTCGAAGTACTCTTTCGATCAAGAATACTGTCGGTCTAATCTAAATCTGAATATCCATTTATCCTGAACTCATGGTCTGTCACATACCTGAGACCATAATCCAATGTACCCTTAAGGTATCTCATCACATGTTTTACTTCAACCAAATGAACCTACATGGGATGCTCCATATATTGACTCAAGGTGTTCACAACAAAACATATATCTGGTCTTGTGTTTGTCAAGTTCATCAATGAACCAACCATATGCATGTATAAAGTAGCATCCACGAACTCTAAAGTAGTATCCTGCAATGTTATAGGATAAATTCGTAAGTGCGGACACAAACCGATCTCCCTAGATCCACCTGGTATCTAGAACAAAACAGGACAGAATAATACACTTTCCCTAGATCTAGCCTATTGAATGAACTGAGAGATAAGGGCTATGGAAATACCTTATGAACGCTTTCCTTAGATCTCTGTTGTTCCAAGCTTCGCTTCAATGCTCTCGTCTCGTCCAGATCACAACATAACGAACCAATCGAAGTAAAGACAAGTTAAGATATTCAATGACTAGTCTATACATATGATCAAGGAATTATGTAATAAAGTGACATCATCTTTATGGGAAAGGGACATATTACTGTATTGAATTAATTGAAAGTGAAACTTACAACCTGAGCCTTGATGTCGTAGGTCTCCTTTTGATGGATTCTAGCTCTGACACACACACTTGCTCATGCATGAAGAAAATCAACCACATGTGATGACCTTGTTGTTGTCTCTTACTGCTGTAGCATCAATCCTCCATACAGTCTTGCACTAATTCTCTAATCAAACTCTTGCTAACTTGATGCTAACTAAACTTAACCCTTTCCATGAGCAATCCCCTCAATATATATGAAGAGATAGATTAGTTACTTGGATAGGGAATGATCCCGAGATATCTGGAATGCCAGCACCTGAATAACCATTCGAAAGCCAACTCATCCTTCTAGAAGATTCCATTCTAGAAGGTTCAAGATCTTTATCTTTTTCCCCTTTAAGATCATGTCCGCACCCTAACAATGAGTACAGTGCGGGAAGTTCGCACCCCAGCTTAAGGTAGCCTGCGGGAATCAGGCATTCTCGCAGGAGAATATATAAGTAGCCTGCGAACATGTTTCAAAATGTGATTTGTGGAAGAAGACAACTGTAACTTTTCTCAGGAAAGTATTCTA